>QKMV01002058.1:0-14162 GCA_003287335.1 Lednia tumana
TATATATATTCACGTTATATGAGCACATGCCAACATGGCTGCAGTAGTGAGGTATTAGCGCTGGTAGATAGCCAATGGGAGCACGCAGTCTACAATGAGCACAGGCCAAGGTGGCGGCAGTAGTGCGGCAATTAAGACTGACAATTAGGATGGCCACCAGAAGCGCAGTCTAATTTTCGAGGTGAGTTTGACTTTTAACAAAGGTATTACAATTACCAAGATGAAAAATTAGACGTCGTAACACCTTTTAGTTCTTTGAGAAGTTTTTGGTTTGAACTTCTGTTTAAATTCAATATTTTCACGTTTTGTGCCCAAACTCTGTGCCATCCCACGAACAATTATTTGGATTACATCTGAGCAATCATTTTTCACGGCGGCTCTAGTAAAATGTCTGCACAAGGCTGTAGTTGAGCAACAGCACATGAAGAGTTCTAATCCCCTTTTTCATCACAAAATATGGCGCAACTTATGACATAGAAATATTAGAAAATGGTGAGATGGATCCACTTGTTTATATAAATAGGTAATCGTAGAATGTAAAAAGGTTTAAACCTAAATTAGGCAGTAGTACAGTCTATGCTGTGAGAGAGCTTACTGCGTTAAACCCACAATATAAGCTCTCTAGCTCTACCTTCTTGTGTTAACTGCCACCATTGCCCCTGGCAGAAAAGTGTGCTCTCCCAGTAATTAGATTGTACATAAGCACTTTTTTCTAAACGGCAATGCTCCATAACCTTTCGATTTTTATTTTAACTGATTAGAGGGTAAAAATAGAATCATTTTTTCAACAGCTGTCAACTATATTTTGAGTTTTTGAACACATACAATTGAGGACATGGGTGAAAGAAGGGTGTAACTCAAGTTAGGCCCTTTTGCGGAGATTGGCTTTTACTATTCAGAAGGACGTAATACTTGCGATGAGCTATTGTTACTTCCTGCATGTGTACTTTTGTGTGCTGTATTCAGGAAAAAATCGAGACAAATTACATTAAATTGTGGCCATGTTTCATTTGTTTTTCCCATTTATCTCAAAACTACATTTTTCGAATTACGCCCTTCTTCCACCCATGTCCTCAATTAAGTTTACACTTTCAAGACAGCTCAGAAAAATCCCTGCCTGACCCAGATGTTTTCCAACATGTTATCACGCTACCACTAAGTTACTTGATACTAGGTAAAATTGAGAAATTTAGGAAACAACGGAGTAGTAGAAGATGGCGAGGATGAGAAGATAGCATCAAACAGTGAGAGTGTCATGTGCTAACTGATAATGATGAAGGAAATTGTAGGATATGTAGGAAATACGTATCATCGGCGTACAGGGAAAACTGTGTAACTTCATGTGCACAGTTCTGAGATAATCGATGTTGATAAAAATTCTCTGTGAAGTTACCCAGTTCATCCTGGCATACTTTCTTGCAGCAGCGTGAAAGTCTATCATCTGGTGAAAACCGTGCGAAAAATGAAAATTTCTCATTTAAGCATTTTTGGCTGGCTATACGATGGTTCATTTGAACTTACCAAGTCATTTGCATTCGTAATAATAACTAATCTTAGTTTGTTTGGATTTACACAACTTTGGCGGCATAAAGATTTTTTTTCTGATTTTTGACAATAGAAAAATATGATGTTACTCAATTTTTGCTGTATGCCAAAGATTGAAGGGTGCAGGATATGTAGAAGCCGAGGAAAGAGAGAAGAGGAGTAAGAAAATAAAGCAAAGGAGGAGGAGTTACAACAAAGGTGTAGTACTACTTACTTGGCTAGTGGTTACTTGGCATGGGTCCACTGTGTAGAAAGCCTACCCTTGTTTTGTCTTGTGTGATCATCTCATGTCTATCCACTTATTGTAAATTGTAATGGAAGAGGAATTAGATATAACAAAATATTGAAAATCATGCTGCCGAGATTACCCGACGTCATCGGCCTTAACACTGCACGTACCTTCCTTGTAGAATTGGAAAGACTCGTGACTAGCATCAATGGCGACGGACACTGGCCCAACAGTTGCGATAGCTGCCTTCAGTTTATCTTCATCTCCAACCGGGATGTCTACAAATCCGGCATCAGTGGCTCCCGATGTCTTAGGGTCGTAATGGCACTTGTCATCCTGTATGCCAAAAAAATCCACAAAATGAAATAATTTATGATGAAAAACTATAATTTTACATAAAAAATATGTGTATGGGTACTTGTAACAAAAGTACCTAATAACATGCAATTTTCGAATTTGTACGTATTCTGAAATGTCTCCAAATTATCACAAAAAGAATAATAGTATCTGTAATAGTGCTGAAATTAGTCAGGAGATATGAGTCTCAAAAAAGTAATAATAATAGTATCTATTGAGAGTACAGATGCAGCAGTGGAACTGACCAGAAAAGAAAATTGACTAGTTAATTGAACTTGTACAAAAACTACTACGTTTTAACAAGCCTCAGATCAGAGCTCTCTGAATAGCAGATACTGGTGCCTTATGCTCTTGTGGATGAAAATGAATTACTATCTAGGGCCTTAAGGGATCTAGGGGGTCTAAGGGAATCGAGGCAAGAAAATGTGGAACCGAATAGGGAAACAAACCCTAGACCTCTTGATTACCAGCCGAGTGCTCATAAAACTATGCAAGATTATTGACAAGCCTGGCTATAATCAATCCTGCTAGCTAATCAGTCGGTAGGTAGATAGCTTATCAATAAATTAATAACTAAGTCATTTTTGTATTAACCTTCACCTACCACAAAATTAAAATAAAACATTATATTTGGTCGAATGAACAGGTGCAAAAAGTTAGCTTGACAGGATGCTACGGACGATACTGTTCTTGTTTTTACTGTAGAAGGTAGTAGAATCTTAGTTATGATTCTAGGTTTCATACCTCAGCTTCATAGGGATAAGCTTTTTCCGTGTCGATGCCTCCGTTGTCCTTAATATATTGGAACGCTTGGTCCATGAGTCCGCCATTGCACCCTTCATTTCCGTACTTCCCCGAGCAGTCGACTAAGTTCTGTTCGCTCAACGAAACCAGAACACCTGTTTTTCTGAAATGTTGACCCTCAAGTGCACCGGTGGCACTGAACGACCAGCATGACCCACAATGACCTTGGTCCTTGACAGGTGTCACTGCACCCAAGTCTCGCCAATCAACCAGCTTGGGCAGCTCAACGTTGGCAGCGCTGATGAAAGTAGCACCAACGAGGGGCCTTCTTTCATTAGCACCTAGAAGATTCTTGCCACTAGTACGGTTAAAACCATTGACTGTGTTAGCAAACTCGTGGTGGAGCTGGAATCAAACGCAGCTGAATTAGCAAAACACATGGCAAGATGAGACAGGAATATGCAGCTGGTTTCTATCTAGGCTAGAGATCGGCAAAAGGGAGATTGCATGCAGGCTGTATCCGGACTGAAAATGATATAAATCTGGACGATTATGAACCCAATTAGGGACGAGGGTAATTTTCCGATAAACTGCTCTTTGGAACAGCTTCAGTTAAAAATAGCTCGGTTTTATTCGATCATTCAACATATTTTCTGTAGCTTTTTACAGCTTCTGACCGAAAGGAGCAATCAGCTCAGCAACGGGACCAATCAAACAAGATTTTTACAGAGTTGCAGCGTTTTGCAGTCGGTACAAACAAATCTAGTGATTTTATAAAAACTGGGATATGTGCAACTGAAATGTCAGCAGAAAATTGTGCAGGTATGTGGAATTTAGTGTAGTCGAGTAGTGCATGTAGATGCAGTTGCTAGTTAAGACTAGTGCAGAGATTTTCAAATAATTTTTAAATCTTGATTACAACATTTACGCCATTGTTAGGTTACAACTAGTCTAATCTTTCAATGGTGGAAATTCCTAAAATATTTTGTGTGTCGGAGCTACGCAGATGATCTAAGTTATCTGTTCTCATCAGTACAAAGAAATAAGAATGCCCTTTGACTCTGTGGAAAGATAACGGTCTTCAAATAGTTTACTGAAGGGAATTTCTTTGTACAGGAGGTGTGCATGCATGCATAGTGCTCGTGGTCATAGTTCGGGAAGAAGCTTTTAAAAAGATCAAGTTCATGCCAACTCTTTCGGTTCAATTTTTAAGTTTTTAGTGAACTTTGAACTGAACACGTTCTTTTAATAACTGCAAACTCTTGGTTTAACCGCATTCATACTTTCCACAAAGTTTGAACCAGTTGGTCATTCTTTTAGCTGTTCTATTCGTAGTAAATATTGTTTGTATTTATATTGTGTTCAGGTTGGCGATTAGTCCATTCTGTATGATTTGGGTGCGCCTTGCAGTTGAACAAAATGCTTGTTACGCAGGCGATAATATAAAACCACGACTAACGATAATTCCAATAATTTATTGCTTACGTTTACGTCTTATTATGTTGAATAGCTATTCCTTGATCATAGATGTATGGCCGAAATGTGACAAAATTGCCTAAATATTATTATTGATTAGCCTGTTAATTTTTGTTTAGTCTGTACTCTTTTCTGAAAAATGAACACTCTTAATTTTATTACACACTTGAATTTTCAAAAAGGGAAGAAACAAACTAGAACTTTTGACACACTCATTCATTTTTCCAATGATTTATTCAGCTTTCGAAAAGTTCGTTTTCGGAAACAACTTCAAAGCTTTGCTGGTGGTCAATGGCCATTGGACATGCTCGTTATACTTCGTGATATCACGTGTTTTCAATCTGCTATATTCTACCATCTGGTTCTGCCCAAACTCATATGAGATTTACGTAAATATCACATCAGCTCCCTAGGATAACTCTAAACCAATTAGAAATATTTATTGATATATTTATATTACTCCGAAATTCGGCTTGGTAATTTTTCAAATCAGTTTAAAGCACTACCTACACTACCACACTACCACACTACCTACAATCTAAATCTGTATTTACTATCTATATTTGGAAGAGACCATAGCCTTCCAGTTCACTTCTCAAAGTCACTGTTAACTTTCAGTTTGGAATCGGTTGTCAAGCGAGTTGAAACCCGTTTGGAACTAGTCGGTTTGACCAAATCAGATGGAAAATATTTACCATGTCACCATACTTGTTGATGCCCAGCTTGAAGGAAATAAGACCCTTCTCGAAACGAGCATTGTGTTTAGCAATTTTATTCTTATTTTCCATGAAGATCTTCATCCGGAACTTCTCCTCAGTATCAGTCGAGTACGACTTTCCATGTTCAATCTAAAAAAAAAATTAATTCAGCGAACAAGTTGTTGATTTATATTCTTGCAGGTGTGGCACAGGAAGTGACCTCCGTCAAGATCTTCTGTAACAATGCTTCCGATACTAGCTCTCCAAATTTTCAAGATTTAATCGTTATTTAAATCTGAAGCCCAGTTGAAGTATTTTCGACGAATAATTGTAACACCCACAACCTGACCAGTTCGGCTGCATGTGTTTGTATTCATTTCAAAACGTCAGGATGTCTCTTTGATACCTTTTCTTCAGAGTTTGTAAGTTTCAAGATATTTTGGCATATAAACTTCATGACATACCACAAGTATACTTTAGCACAACACGTGCTATAATGTTAATAACACTAAAAACCACAGGGCCAGCTGCCAGAATCATTGAAATTTATAGGTGGGTACTTGGATATGATGTGAAGGCAGACCAGCAACCATAAAAAGTCAATTTACCTTGAACGTTTTCCATTCTTCCATCACGAGGTCAAAAAACGATATTGCCTGACTGGCAGCAACAAGTGTTGCGAAGGCAAGTAGAAGCTTCATGTTCATCACGAATTATCTAAATGAAATAATGAATGCTATTAAGTAAAGCCTCAAAAAATATAACACAGCTAAAATTATGAAACGCAATCGGTCTCTTGCCTGAGATATGCTACAAAAGTCAATGTCTAGTTTATTGGCTACAGTATTATATAAATCCATGGAACAAAGCATCTATCATTTTGTGTGATATCATCAGTGGTGAGTGTACAATCACAATATCACGTGACTACCTATTCCTATGATAGAGCTGCAATGTGAGTCAACGTAAATGAAGAGAACAACATTCATGCTATGTGCTTATTTACGCAGTTATGACTAAAGGTTATGACTGTGGTTTCGACAAGGCCAACACACCATCAAAACACAAAACAAAGAATTTCTTGGAATTACGTCTTAGTCTGGAAGCAAACAAGTAAGTAAATGGGACTAATCAAAATTTGAAGACGCAAATAAAATAATATATAATTTATGATAGCAGAGTCTGCTGTGCAGCAATTTTAATAAAAGACCTCACCACGAACTCACAGATACACTTGACGTGACTTTACGCGACAGCGACCCACTACTGACGGGATGTCAGTTTTGCATTCTGACTTAAAGGGATTCATTCGCCACATCATTGGCTATCCCAAAGTACGTTTAAAATACTGGCCAATCACTACAGACTTTGCAAAATCAAATGGGAAAATAGCCAACCCCAGCACAAGAAAATAAATTCCTTCAGTTTTTGGATGTGGCTGGATATATAACACAAAATCCGAAATAATCTGGATCTTAAATAAAACAGAACTGAATTAGCTTTCCGTTTAGCGATTTTTTTCCAGTGAAAATAAATAACATATCTAAATTGGTGAACAATTTTAGAAAACCTTTCATCTTTTCAGGTTTCTGGCACTTGGTTGGACTTCTTGCGCCAGCCAGTTCATTCAATCATGGCCGACGGTCAGCATTACGATATTTCTCGAGAAGCTAGAAGAAATCTTGAGGATAATGCTAGAAGGAGAGCTGTTCTGCGTGCAGAGTACATAAAACAAATAACTGATCCTCACAGGCATGGATCAGGTGAAGGGGGTACAGTGGTAAGTACAACCACTTTGGGCCGTTGTTAGCTTTCTAGGGCAATGAAGCATAATTTAGAAAAATCGAACTTAAATTTCTGCATCCGAATCAGCGAAGCAAACCGTTGCTTAAACTATCAACAAAAAAACAAATCTTAATAAAGATGCTAAAAAATATGTCGACATCATTATTTGCCAACTCGACATTATCGAGGACCTAACATCACCAGCTTGTATCTTGCTCTTTTGCTGGCTGACTTGTTAAAAAAAAAGTTGCCAGCTACATTAAACTTTGGAATATATAATATCTACAGTTTGTATGAATGAACTAGTTCAAAGTTCCTTTACCCAAATGCTACTCTTTATTTCCTGTCTCATGCACACGTGTCTGGTTGGGAGAGGTTAGACCTATTATTCAGAAACTGATAAGCAATCTGCGTAATGTCTACGTCCTACTCTTATTCATTGCTCGGGTGAAAGATCACGTCACACTGTCCTGTGATTTACTAGTACCAATAGGGAAATTCACCAGTGCTGGGTACGCTACTATTGTGACTACTACCAACCTTTAAAAGTAGCAAATGCTACTTTTTTGCTGCTGGCATTAATAAGCAGCAAGCTTCACAACAATAAGACAAAGGGCCAGTTTTTCAGTGATCCGTTAAATATTAATGGTCTGTTAGAAAGATAATCAAGACACCTGATTGGCTGTTGTCATGGAAATAACAAGTTAATGGACCGTCGGGTTCTTAACGGGTCACTGAAAATGTTGTCATGGAAATAACAAGCTAACAGACCGTCAGGCTCTTAACGGGTCACTGAAAAACTGGTCCCAAGATTAAGACACAGAAATATACGCTTAGACTTAGTTGTTCCATAATCTAACAACTTATGTTCTTTACTTTCAAATCTCTATTTTTTATGCCTAGTATTTCTCCATCTAGATCACCTATTATGTTAACGACACATTAGAAAATTAAAAATGTAAATACTAAGTAGGTGTATCAAGTAATATTTATGTGCGTCAAACACAGAACTTTCAAGGCATACCTCGGTCCGTATTTATACAGTGTATATCTAAGTCGTGACTTAATGAAATTAATTAATAAGCATATAATAATCAACCAGAAAGAGCGCCTAGACGTGTGCAAAGGATGAAGTTCCCTGTAAAATCCAATGTGGCAATGTTTAGCAAGAAAACGGAACCCCACTACTACACAGGGGAAGAAGGATACCAGTAGTTTGACGGTTTGGCGTTTTGGATACACCAGTTCTTGTGAGATCACCGAAGCGATGCAACATTACGATGGACCAAAGGTTGGATGGGTGACCAATACCATGGTCCATTTATGTTCGGGAGAGAGGTTGGATGGTTTGAAGTTAGTGCAGCAGCTTCTCTCCCATTGCCAACAACCTCTCAGCAGTACGGATTAGTGGAGGAATCCCATACTGTTCGAGTTGTACCGTCCTTCGGAAAGGACGTTCATCGGTGGTCCCCTTGGTGCTTTTTGTCAGGGGTAGGCTACGTGCCGGCACTGGGTTTCCCCTCTTTCCTGTTGAGTTCATCATTGCCCTCATCATCACACTTCCATTCACCGACGCCAATAGACCAGTCCCACAGTGCCAGTTGTCATTACAGTGCGTTGTTAAACACCAATCAAGTTACCGGTAGTCCTCAGCTAAAGATCTGCTCTAAATGAAACTGGCCTCTATCATTAGGGTGCACAATTTTATAAGAGATTGCCGATTACATTGTGAGATTGGTGATGATGACAGCTCTAGCATATTTAAAAAGAATATAAAAATGTTTTTAATATTCAGAGAATTTTTACTATGGGCAGTTTTTTAACGAAACTACGCTTGATTTTTCATTAGTTTTGTATTTAATTTGATATAATTGACGGCGCATAACATGTTATTTCTTGTATACTGCAAATAAATAATTGGATGAGCGGAGGCTTTGAGAGGCGATGTTGATGTTGTGTGAGTTGACGGATTCGCTCTCATTAGAAACAGCTGTTGGCCCGAAAAATGGCCGAAAAACTGGAGGCTGACGTTTCGACGGGGATGGCGCCGTCGAAACGTCGGCCTCCATTTTTTCGGCCTTTTTTAGGGCCAACGGCTGTTTCTAATGAGAGCGAATCCGTCAACTCACACAACAAATAAATATTTATTATTATTCTCATTCATGCTAGATTTTATGGCAGCGCTCTCATTTCAGAAAGTTGTCGGCCCTGACAAGGGCCTAGAAATATCTGTATTATATGTCCGACGTTTTATATGGCGATGGCTCCGTCATCTTAAGTTAATGACTCATCAGGGTTGAAGCCTCGATCTTATACCAACATCGCCCCCATGGACCAATCAGGGTGCGACTTAAACGGTATATGAAATCGAGCCTACAGCCCCGACAAGTCATTCCCTGAAGATGATGGCGCCATCGCTGTTGAAACGTCGGACATATAACACAGATATTTCTAGGTCCTTATCAGGGCTGACAACTATCTCAAATGAAAGCACTGCCGTAAAACCTAACATGACAACCATCGGCTCTCAAAACCTACGATCAACCATTATTCTTATTATTATCAACATCAATCTTTTGGTACAATGACTCGTGTTTGAGCTCAAAGGTTCAGAGTGTACGTCACATCATGTCATTACCACTGCAGTATGGGCAAGCCGATTACCGACACTAGTTACGTAATTTCGGATCGCTTTCTCGGCCTAGCAACGTGTAAAGAGCTGAATGTAACATGCAGAATTTTATCCTAATTTAGGTAATTGTACCTGTCTTTGCAATTGCTTCCCAATTTGTCTGCAGGCACGCATTTTTTCATACCTTGCCCTGTCAATAATAAAAGGGCACAATTTAGAAATATTTTTGGACACTTAAATTACCAAATTCAAAATCTGTATCAGCAATTTCAGGGTGGGAAAGAGGGTTTTTAATTAAGTGATTTATGTCTAGCCTACCAAATTTACGGGTTTCAGGGCGCACAGGTGTACTAAATAATAATGTTAATAATGGAAATGCAGAGTGGTTCAGAGCCCATAATTGATGGTGGGTAGGTGTCCGGTTATGCTCTGATAAAAGATAATTTTGGTCCTAAGAAGGACCAAAATTATCTTATTATTTAATGTTAATCTTTAATGCAGAAGATACTAATCAAAGACTGACGAAAAAAACTGAAGTTTTTCAAACCAAAACCGTTAAAAATTTGGCAGTTTATTTCAATTAATTTCGGTTTCTTAACAGCATAAAATTCACGAAAAATTCAAACTTAACATTTTTTGAGGCCAAAGTCTCTAAATTTTGAACCATTTTCTACATTTTTTACTCAAATTGATGTGAAAGAGATTAATGGTTGTGTACAGATTCGATCCTCAAGTAGAGAATGAGGTTAAAAAACCAGAACATTTTCTCGCTTTGCACCGAATTCCATGTAAGAAATTATAAAAAAATTTCATTTTTCAAAATGTATGGCAAAAGGGAATGAACTGGTTTCATAATAGATCATTTGTTGATAGAACAGAACGGCAACCAGAAAAACAAAAAGGCGAGAGCAAAAACCGAAATTTCAAACGGTTTCAGTCCCCAGTAGTAATACAGGGTCCAGAATCTCGAGTGGTATTAACTTTAACTGGTATTCGGCACAAAAATGAAACGTAGATGGTGTACGCAACACACATGCCAGTATGGCGGTAGCAACGAGGTATCACTGACACAAGATAGCCAAAGGGATTGCACAGTCTAAAGAGCACGTGGGTGCCAAGGTGGCAGCAACAAGGAGGACAATTAGACTGTCTGATAGGATGGCCACCAGGAGTGTACAGTCAATTTTCCAGCCTAATAGAAATAAGAGACATAACTGCAAAACAATTGAAGGCATGTGCTAGGGAGCTAATACCTTTTGTGCATCGGAGCCCAGCAGTATAGGTTTTGGTATATATAGTACATGGAGCAGTAGCAGTACAGTAGCGGGGAAATAAATTGAGCTATCAAGCCCATCGACGGGAACCTCACCAGAAATTTCATCTAGACTGCTACAGGTTCAAAATCGGTAAAAGGTTTTCGGGTTGAGTCTTGTTTATATGAGTACCTACCTACATTATTAGCCGGTAGGTAGAGGAAGAACCGCCTATAAAATATTGTACGTCATAACTGACTCAGTCACGGCCACATGTGTTTGAGGACAAACATTCGTGCACATTTTACATCTTTCAGCCTAATTTGGATTACTATTGGTTCACAAACAAATGTTTCTCTGTTCACAGTTCGACAAGGGAGTTCAGAGATTTATGTCCATGAAAGTGTCTGGTTTTGACAACTTCAAGCCAACATCCAAAAGTGCTGGAGTGGGCATCCTCTGTGTCGTTGCACCAATTGTTCTGTATTCATGGTGGATGAAGAGCTCGCGGGTAATTTATTTAATAATACACAATACCTACATCCATCCTACTTAAATTGAATATAAATCTGGACCCTATCATGAGCGTAGATGTCAGTCGGGGAACCTTTTCAGAAGATCAAGTTCGTGCAAACGTCTTCATTTTTGGTATCGCGGAAGCTTTTAGTGCTGTTGTTGTTAAATGGTATCGTGTTTTTTTGGTGATACATTTTGTTTAAGAAAATTTTGGCCCTTAACCCTTAATAGAATGTCGTCTATTTTCCGAGCCATTTTGTCAAGGAGGGATTGGAATTACATTTTCTTGCGAAAGTAGCTAAAAGCGCTCAACAAAGCACCACTTCAACAAGGATGTAGTTATTACACTAATAACGGAAAAAAAAACACTAACCCAATTCCAAATTTTGGAAGCAATTTTTGGTTTATCGACGTCCTATCTACTAGGTGGGCTATCTAGCAAGTTAAGGAATACTAGTCAAAAAAAAAGTGACTGGGAATTTTTTAATATGTCTTAAAGAAGTTGGCTTTCGTTGGACTTTGATTGGATTCGAGGCTATTGAGGCTTGATAGCCAGCGTCTCTTCTAACAAATTCCAATATTTTGAAAGTTATCGTCGTATAAAAATGTTATTTAATATTTATAACTATTCTATGTAATCCCAACTGGTACCTAATATTTAAAAAAATGTAATGTTGCAGGATGCTCAGGAAGAGAAATATCGCACTGGGCAGGTCTCATATGCAGATAGGAAATTCAAGTTTATTTAAATGATAATCAGCTCTTATCTGATGTTTGTATAGGTCACTGTAGATATTAAAATATGGTGTGTAGTGTTAAAACCTAGCCAGCCAATACACAAGATGTTGTACATTGCTCCTGTTCAATAAATTTTATTTTAAGTCGGCATGTAATGTTATTCTATTTTTCGTGGAAGGTGAAAAGTACTCGATTATCGGTCTTCAAGTTGCTTGTCTCTTGCGATCACCGACTCTTCAAACTTGACCATGTATGTGGTTCCTTTGTGCCAATGAGCCGTCACTTTGGCTGGCTAGATGGAAAATAAGCACATGTATTACATTTTTGTGTGGGGACCATTTGGTAGCAAAATTGTTTGAAATTCCTCAACATTCCTGAAAATTCCCAGTTTGCATCAGTCAGGATATCTGATGGCAAGAGAACACATTCAAGTTGAGGAAAATTACGTTTTTAAACAACGAATTTTTTTTTGTACTTACAAATCCACATCCATTTAGCACAGCTTCAATAATTCCAGCTGTAAATACTGAGCAGTTAAGGCTTCCTTTGTCCTTAGGCACGGAAATAAACTTGTTGACAAGAGGGTCCTTCTCGATAATATAATATGTTCGCTCGTCGTCGTTAGCATGCTCCAACTTGTCTGCTTCTTTACCAAAAAGACCCTGGAAAGAGTTTTATCAGTCAGATCAACAACTAAGGTATGATCAAGCCTTGCAAGGAGGTATCGTATCCATCGGGTAGTACAGAAGTGCCAACATAAAGTGAGATTTGTACAAAATTAATGATTGAAGAATATAATTTCATGTCATACTTTCCACAGTGTAGATTTGACAAAGAGCAGAATATTCAAAAGCTTGGTTTCCCTCTTGTAGTTTCTCTCCCGTACAAAGTAGAGATCGATGACCTTCACTCCAACTTCTTGGCCCATTTCTGCAAGTCTGATTCCAAAATGAATATATTGATTAGCCAAAAAGTAAATTCATTCATAGGTTCATTCGTATCTCACTATGTTCTTAACACAGTCCAAAAGTGAAAGGAATTTATAAAACAGGAACAACAAAAAGAATGTGTCAAATAATATTAGATGAGAGTAGTGGGCGCAGCAAAGACTTTTTCAATGTTATAAACATAGAAGAAACCACGTTGCATGTTTTTCTTGTCAAAGGCGTGGAGAAAAACACTTGGACGGCTTCGGGAACTTTCTAAATTGCTGAACCTGGCAGGGATTATTGAAAGTACCATCTTACAAGTTACAATCCATTTACATTTTTCCATTAATTATTTTTTGGACCTACCACATATATGACTGATGCAATCCATGAGAAATTTTTCCTTAAAATAACATATTTGTAATTTTCTAATAATTTTATTCACCTTTTTCACCATTTGTGTGCAGTCTGGATTTTTTTAATGACTTTATCGATACAATATATATATACAAATGTTTTGTTTGTCCACGAAAAAACTTGGTAAACTAGCCTAGTGCAGTGCCTGCCCAATGGGAAAATATTTAGCCCAACAGTGTATATTTCAGCTTTGCCATGGACATTTTTCTTTAGCTTGCATTTTGGGCTTTACCATTCAGGGATTCACCTTTGAATTTGGGCTTTGCCTCTTGAATTTCTTTTATACGGTTCTACCTGATGGGCTTAGCTTTGCCTAAAAAATGTTGGCTTAGTTCTGGTGTGGGCATAGCTCACATAAATGGCACAAACCTAATTTTTATTCCAGTAATTCCTTTATATTACCCGGTGGGCTGAACCACGTTTCCAAAAATTACTTGAGCATTTGACCATCAGAATGTAATCGGTAATGTAAGAATTAGTAAGAAACAGATTATTTAAATTTTTATTATTTTATTGTGGGGTTTGCCAAATGAAGTTAAAGCCGAACTAGAATTTCAGAAAATTTAGCATTCTCCCGCAGACGCTTCAAACATTCACACTTTTCTGACTGGACATATATGAGTATCAATGTTCAGCTTCTGTCATGAATTCAGGAAAAAGGTCCCAATTTGACTAAAAAACTTCCAAAAATGACCTATTATGGGTGCACGGGCTCAGATGTGGCAGCACGTTGCAGCAAGTTGACCAATGTTTGACTAGTCATTTTTTCAAAAAGCTTACTCGAACGGCTTGTAAACATAAAGAAAAAAATTTGGTCAAATAATATCAAGCAATGATATTATT
>QKMV01002059.1:0-14159 GCA_003287335.1 Lednia tumana
TTTAATCTATATGAGTGGTAGATCTCAATTGAGAATTTGATCTAAGTGGCTCTGACATGTTTCAAAGATCGCACCAGTACAAGCAATGCTGTATTGCATTACACTCTAACCAACTCGAATAACTCCCAATAACGTGTCTATAGATTCTTTCTCAACGCACAGATTTTTTTTCAGGCTCCTTTGAGCATTTTTGGGTCACAAATAGTGTCAATTACGGAACCTGTAAGCCGATATAACGAAGTTCCTCTCCATGTTAGAGCATAGGGCAGTTTCAATGACAGCCACTCGTCCACAATCCTCTTAACTGCTTGAACGGCTTGAACGCTTGCTCGGCCAAAGGACATGTCGTCTTTGTGGACAGCGGATACATTTTGCACAAAGTCACTGAATTTAGTTCAAGTATTTTCCTCATTACAGCACTAAATTCAAAAGTGTTCACATTATGAACACTTTTTTACTTTACACATACAAACAAACATAAAAATGTATTTCAAAAGATTTTGCGCTCGTCAGGTGCTTGTAGGGGCTGTAGCCATCTAAAGTTAAATGTCCATTCAGACTCGAATTGCGTAATGGATAGTCTAAAATGACCTGCCTTCAAATATTTTGGCAATTCTGTGAATTGGTACAAATTATTTCAGATTTCGATCAGCACGCGCGGTAACTCGATCGACGCGAGAATGGCATAGAAGTATTACGGTAACCGTCTGATTGTGGCTAAAATAAACCAACTATTACTGAGCCAAGTTTTATAGAACGTAGTAAAGATGAACGAACGTGAAATTAACCCCCATATTTTTGGACCGAAATTACTCCTAGGTGCTCTGTGTCGAAAATTTCTCCGTGTGATTTCTGACGGAAGTTTTCAACGTAAGCACCCGTGCTGAAATATGCCACACTGGACTATTTTTCCTCCGGCTTGTTCGGGAGCAGAAATTTTGCTTTGTGTCCCTACGTACCTCACTAACGTCCATTTAGAAGGGACATTTTCCAAGTTTATGAGATTGCAGCCTCTTTTTAGAAAATCTAACCTTACTACACGTGATGGCTATACTCTGCTGTGTTCACACTAAGATATTCGATAATATCCACTTAATGGTAGCCCCGAGCGACCATGGTAAGCTTATCACCGTACCCACGGACTAACCGGTAGCCCCGGCATAACCATGTGAACAGTGGACGGTAAGGGTCGTGGGTACTTATCTGGGTAGTATGAAGCATTAACTTGTAAACGGGGTGTAAGAAAGCAAGGGGTGAAATAAACGCAGATTGACATTTTAGTAGCATTGACGTATGTGGTGATTTGTTAGCAGGCGATTGACGAGTGATCGCTTTCACTAAAGACTGTCATAGATTATTCGCGCCTTTATCGTGATTCACGTTACGTCATCAGTGGCGTAGCTAGTTGCTTCCCGGCCCCAGGGGCGAGAAGTGTTTTTATCCAACTGCAAAGGCTCTAGAGCAAAATATCAGCCAATCGGATTCGACACTGGCGACTTTTTTGGAGTTATCTTGGAAGTCTGTTTGTCACTACAATCTTTACTGCTCACGTGCTACACGAAAAAAGGTAAATTTTGCTGTCAGGGTCTTCGTTGTCTGTCAAAAAGATACTCGCTCCTGGGGGATAATTGATTTATCGCTGGGCCCCCTTACCAATCAAATCAGCCAAATGTCACCGGGGAGAGGGGGAATGGATGTTGCGGTTGATATAAATGTTCTATGTTGGGTTCTTCGGTATCTAAGCTGCACGCCATCACGTTGCCGACTCCTTTGGTCCCAATCTCCGTAGAATCTGATGTCAAGCAGAATTACTCGAAGAAATAACAGGTGGTACGAATAAGCTGTCGAATTCGGCAAGTTTTCTCACTTTACATCTTTCTTTGAGCCCCGCTTCGGCCATTATGGTTTGAGTCCTTAGCGGCTAACATTAAACAGAGGCGACTACGATTGAAAACTGAAGTCTGTTCACTTAAGAGCCGCTCTAATGTCTACCGCACAGGCGTCAACAGTGAAAACGTAGCCGAAGCCAAAGTCGACTAAGGGCGGTTTTTCAGGAGCCCGTTAAAAACCTGACGGTCCGTTAACTTGTTTTTACCATGGCAACAGCCAATCAGATGTCTTCATTCTTATCCTAACGGACCGTTAAGATTGAACGGACCACTGAAAAACTGACCCTCAGGTCTTTTGAGGCCCACGAGTTGTTGGTTCGGGAATCGGGGGCCCCCCAATTGGGGAAAACCCTCCGAGGCCCCGGGTGGTCGCCCCTTCTGCCCCCCAGTGGTAGCTACGCCACTGTTAGCATAATGAATCGTATTATGTCACAAAGACTTATTGCACAAAGTTGAAAAGATGCAAGAAGCCATGTGCGAATTGATAAGACACGGCTCATTGATTACGGAACATTTTTAATCCGATACTAGGAGGCATAGTCGGCGTTGCCATTATGAGTGGAACAGGAATTACACGCCCACTTTTGTGCTGTAAAAAATTCAATTTCGGCTCTTGTCGTATCCGGTAAAAAAATACTTTACTTCGTACAAAGAAGGTTTCTTGTAACAATGGTTATATTCTTAACCACGGGAACGCTGCAACAGAACGCGTAGAAGAAAAATACGTTTTTCTTTTTACAAAAAATTGCGTGCAAATAGACTTTAAGGCTGGGTGAGAGGCGACTGGGAAAACCCACCCGATTTTTAGTTTGTTTCAATTACTACAGCTAAACTGTAAGTAGCAGAGACACTAAACTTGCTTACCTCCAGGAGAATTTAACTGGCTTTCGGACAAAATGTGTCTTAATATTTTTTTTAATGAACAGTTTTTTAAATTACCTCATTAAAATCGAAATAAATGATAATATCCTACTTAAAATTAGGTCATTTTCAAACATTTAAAACAAACAAATTTCAAATACATTTTTTTCAGTGAGTAATTAAAATTAACTGCAAATCTGATGTGTTTTTTAACCTGCCCCTGATTCCACGTTAACCCTGGCTGTGGGGGGAGGGGGGGGGGAGACGTCACCGAGTGATGTGCTGACGTTACCGGCTGTGCGATTCGCTGTTCTCGCGTGATGAGCGAACAAATTTGAACGATCGCTCCTCGCTAATGCACGGACTATTGCGTTTGCACGGTTCGCGACCCGTTTCCCGTTTCCCGTGCGCACTCTGTGCTTGTAATGGGCTGGAGTCAAGGGGTATTAAAATCCATGGGGAACGTAACTAATCAGAAGCCATCTAAGCGTCGCCGTCTTCCGTTTAGAACGTTCAGTTCGGCTTTTTGTTTGCGTATAGTGCGCGTTTCACAGGACACCTCGCAAAAGTGTTCAGTTTTCATCGGCCAGATCCCCGTAAGTGACTGGATTGAGAATTAAGATGGGGATTTCCTTGATTGGTAATTGACTTAATGTGGATTCCCGCTCAGAATGTCTTTTTGCCAAGTGGGCGGTTTTAAGTCCTTTTAGTTTTTTTTTTTTGGTTAATGTCATAAATGTGATATGAGGTTAGCTAAAGGTTAGCTTTGGAAAATCTTATATGACGTTAATGGTTCATACAAATGGGATGTGTACCTTGCATTTGCTTTGGTAGTTTATGCAGCTGGGATTACTTTGTGCAGTGTTTCCTGGTGGATGTGTTTTTATACTGTTATAATAATGCATTATTACAGCACAAACAAATATTGTACAAAGATGAAGGATATGAGCTACACATAAATACAGCTTCAAATACAAGTTCTGCATGGACAAATTTTCCATCCAGTATCAAGCATGATCCCTTCCGCTAAAACAAGATCAAGTGCGACCCTAGCGTATTAAATCTGGAACAAGCGGTAGGCGTAGAGTTAAGAAATGGAAAAGAGGGCACGAATATTTTTCTGGAACAAGCGGTAGGCGTAGAGTTAAGAAATGGAAAACAGGGCACGAATATTTTTCGACGACTAAAAGAAAGAAATATTGTTCTGAGTCGCAATTTAGCACAGCCAAAACTAAAGGCGTGCCCATTATATGAATTGAAAATTAGGGAGCCGGTATTTCAAGGCAAAATGTGTGTGGACTTCATTTCGCCAAGGATGGCCAAATTTAACTAGGTGAAGCCTCAGCCTGTGTTTATTCGTTTATATTAAATAGTATAGACGTTTACTTAGCACTTTTGAATTAGTTATTTGTGTACTGCTAGAAACTTTAAAGCACAGAAACACATGTTGTTATCAGCTGTCACTGTCAGCCATAGGAGGGACGTTTTCATTTCCCACACAAAATCGTAGATAGTTTCTCAACTTAACTTTAATTAAATCTTTTTCATAATTATATGAAGAGATAAATATCTTCTCTTGAAAATGATTAGAAAAACGTATGAGTTCTTCCACAATTCGTTTGCTCTTGAGTCTTGACATGTGAAAAGTTCAAGGAGAGGATCCAATTGTTTTACAAAATGGCGCCAGGAACGAACGTTTATTGGATGTTTGGAGCGAGCGAAGACTTCAATGTGACATACCATATAGGGAAAAGTATGTCGGACAATTGTTTTAGAGCTTTTCTGTATGTTTGTTCAAGCTCTGCAGACCAAACGCCTGTTTCAATTACATTTTCAGAGAATCTTTGCTTTCTTTGAACGTAGTTCTGCTAACTTTTTGAGTGAAATCCATGCAGGATTATCCCTGAAATTTGCATTTTTGTAATTTTTTCATCATTATATCGACTTTTTCCTCGACTTGTTTGCTATCGGTTTAGCAAACGGCTGCGTCTACTTCAATGAAACTTGCAGGATATCTTTACGAGATATCAACGTAGATGTGAAATAATTTGGAGCGCATGGTTTAGTTGTTTCCTTGGAAATTGAGTTTTTGTGATACTTTTAGATTGAATTGAACTGTATCACACACTACAGGCCAAAGTTCTGCATTGAATTTGGTGAAACTTTCCAAGGACGTTTCATATACTTTAACCAAGATTATGTCCAATTGAGAGCGCGAAATGTCGGGCTCTTAAAATTTAATATCTTTCCCCTACACCAGTTGAATACGTGTTTCATAGCAACTAGTATTTTTTTTTAAGTGTGGGCTGGAAAAATAGTCAATAGTCATTTACAAAAACAGAAATCTTTTTTACGTAGTTTTTATTGTAGGATGTTTATCTTTTGAAGTTTTGTAATAAATACTACGCTCATCCAGAAACGGTTTTATTTAAAGCGTTATAGCCAAGCCCTGGTGTAGTAAATAGAATGTGTATAAAGAAGTCAACTAGATAAACCTTCAGGCTGGAACGGGTTCATCCACTAGCCTCCGCCCCCCAGATCTTCTTGTTTTATAGTTTTTATTGTTTATAGCTATTACAGAGTCAATATTGTCGAATTTAATTCGTTTGGTGATGTATTTATGATGGGGATGCGCTTGTTTTTAGTAGTTATTGACTCTGGCATGGCAATTATGAAAAAGGTTTATTGATCACATGGAACTGAAATCTGGTTGAATAAATTAGATGAAAAATTAGCCCATCTATTCAATTTAATTATTGAGGTAAAGCTAATCAATAAATAGTTCACAAACCTTTCAATCCATCACACTTATCTCATGGCGCTTTCATAAGGGTAGCTATAATAGCATAAAGGGTAGCTATAATGGTGCACACTGTAAGAAAAATATCCTTTTGTTTACGGAAAGTAATGTTAATTAAACTATAAGAACACTCCGGTAATTTTACGGAAATGATTGTGTGTGAAACTACGGAAAAGAATGACATTTTACGGAAAAAATCGTTTCAATCTCGTCGCACCCTTTTTTCTTACGACAGTAAGCGTCTTTTTCTGTAGAACTACAAATTACTTTTAAACAGCTGTTCGTTAAAAACCAGTAGTGCCTCCAGTGGCGAAGTGTCAGGGGAGACAAGGTAGACACTGTCTACCCTTAACATCACGAGAAATAACAATGTTAAGAATAAAATTGTAGCTGTTAAGAATATTAATATCACTTCACAAATACGTGCCTACTTGAGGACTCGAGCCCTGGACCCCTAGCTACAATTTCCTCCTCGTGAGATCTACCACTCATATATATTAATATAATTCACTTCTGAAATATCGTGCCCTACTTCGCTCAGTTGGTAGAGCAGTTGACATGTCAGATAGAGGTCCGAGGCTCGAGTCCTGGAGTAGGCAGGCATTTTTCAAGTGATAATATTATTCTTCACGTGAATACTAGCCGTAAAAATGGCTTTA
The DNA here is from genome assembly GCA_003287335.1 of Lednia tumana. Lineage (NCBI taxonomy): Eukaryota > Metazoa > Arthropoda > Insecta > Plecoptera > Nemouridae > Lednia > Lednia tumana. Next base: position 6,210 of record QKMV01002059.1, read on the forward strand.
AATTTGTTACCCTTGTCAACATTGTAGCTGCTTTTTCATTCTCAACCATTATTTGCATTTGAAACCACTTCGCGCAAAATTTACTTACCCGCTAAGTTATGGTAGAGTAGATTTCCCGACAACTTTGGAGGTAAAGTCTTTGCTTTCGTTAGGAGTGCACGGAATTAGAGGTGATTATGTTTATCTTTATTGAAATCAATAATTATTTGATAGAACTCGGGTTTTATACCCGTAATGACTTGGTCGCTGACTCGAGCACAGAGCTGTTTGCCAAATACCAAATTGCCTCCTCAACTCATTTACCTATATGTGGCGATATGGCATGTGAGGGCCTTCAAGATATTTGAAAACATAGTTAAATCCATCTATTCTGATAGATAACATGTTCGGGATGTTTACATGAATACTTACAAGTGCGAGGATTAAAACGTGTCAAAATTCCGTGCACCTCTAACTAAAGCAAAGACTTAAAAAAAACTGGAATGATTACATAACCTGGATATAAAAATGGATACTATTCTGGTTGGAGCAAATGTATGAAAACATTTTATGTCTTCCCCGTTGACAGATTCACGCTTCGCCATTGATTGCCTCCGTATTATACTCCGAAAATTGACGGAATTTTGAGCACTGCATTAATGTATAACCACGCAACTTGTTTTGTCCGCAGACCAAGATCGACATTGCCGAATACACGCGCACTCTGGAAATTATCGGCTTCAGCATTTCGCTGACTGCGTTGCTCATCTCGCTGGCCATCTTTTGCCACTTCCGGTAAGCCAGAGTCGGTGACAATTTACGTTTCTGCACGCTTTGAAACAGATGTGCGTGCACATGGATAGCTTTAATACTGTTAGTTTATCCGCTAGAGGCTTCACCAACTAGACGGACGCTCAAGCTCAGTCTCCGCTAACTCAGTCAGTCGCCCCTGACGTTTGCAATCGCCTAATGCATCTACTTGAGAAGTATTGGCTGAAAAAAGTGAGAGAATAGTGAGCTTTTCATTCCTTTTTCGCGCTAACTGTGCTTTAATCGACTTTAAGTCTAAACATACTCTGTACAGATTTAAATGAAAGTTTGCATGATTTTCCAGCAGTATTTGAGCGAGCGAGCGAAGAGACAATTCACACAACCTATCTAAAACTTTCTCTACTTTTTTTTGTGTTTTTGTCTGTTTGGAAACGCTCTACAGCCCAAATAGAAAGTCTGATCGACTTGTAACAATCAATCGTTCCTGTAAATAAAGCCTGTCCCCATAAGATATGCATTGCTAAACAAATTTAATTCGTAAAAGAAAACTGTCAAGCCTGTGATGAAATGTACAGAACAGTTTGTGAAACGTTGGGAATCTTTAGGGTACTTCAAAAAAACTGTTAGTAAATGGGTTAAACTGCTGAAAACTTCTAACAAACAAACGGCCAGTTTGGCGTCTGTTTCAAACTGGCAGTTTGTTTGTTAGAAGTTTTCAGCAGTTCAACCCATTTACTAACAGCATTTTTTGAAAACTAGTGCTGATATTAGATAGAAGACATGAGTCTTAAAAATTTTATTTTAGGATACTTCTTTGCATTTTTACATAGCTTGCAAAACAGTTTTTTTGGACAACCGTGCTAAGATTAGAAATTAGACAGGTGTCTTAAGAATAGGATACTTTTTTTCGTCCTTGTCGATTCTTGAATGGCAATTATAAAAATGATCTATTCAATCTATCTTGGAAATTCGCCTGGGAAATTGTGAAATGGCAGTTAATACTTCAAAAGCAATTTTTAAATCTTAATATATTAATTCATATCGGCGCATCGCTCATCAGCGCGCGCTTCAGAGCGTTCCCTGGTTTATCATCACAGTGTTTTAGGACGTGATGGCACGGCGGCCATCTTCCAGTCGTAAATTATTTGTTGAAAAGTTGTTCTCTGTGCTGACAAGTTGTTCTTCGGGTTGAGAAGTCGTTCTTCGTGTTGTTCGAAACGAATTATAAGATACCGAAGCACAACCATGAATTGGTTGATTTCAAATTGTTCCGAAGTGGCTCCTCATGTATGTTGACAGATTTATCGATCAGGATATAACTCCATGCCTTGAAGCTGTTTTCAAATACATTGGCTCGCCGTACACGAAAGTGAATTTCATTAATTTCGCCTGCTTAGAACGCGAAATGAAAATCGAACCTTTTACAAGTCGAAACGAAAAACGACGCAAATCATACTTTTACAATCATCAAACTTTGCTGAATTTATTGGTAAAGGCATCATTCAGCGCGTCTTGTTAAAAAATTAATTAATTTTAGATCGAGCGTGAGCAATTGACGCTGTTTATTGGTTGACAACTTCTTGCCGTTACAAAGGGGTTTGCCTTGAATGAGAATCGGTGAATGGTGCTTCGAAAGATGCTTGCTTGCCAACGACGTTTTACACGGTATTGCACATTCCAGCTTTATAGGTTATTCTTTACAAGGGCTGTAATCCCCTAAAATTAATTATGCGTGTAGACTTGAATGCACAATGATGGTCTAGAATGACCTTTCAAAAAATATTGTGTGCATTCTATGGATTTATATAAATTATTCATGATTTCGGTCAGCGAGCGTGGCGACTCGATCGACGCGAGAATACCACAGGAGTATGCGTAAAATACAACACAGTCCTTCGGTATCACCTGACTCTGACTGTGCATAACATAAACTACCTGTTAAGAGATCGTTATAGGAAATTCTTGGCAGGAAAGATGAACAAACATAACATCAGCCTCAAATATTTTTTATATCAAAATTACTCCTATGCTCAGTCAAAAAATCTCCCGTGGGATTTCTTATGGGAACCTTCGACTTGAGCACCGGGAGCAATCGACTATGCTAGTATCGAATGAAGTCAACTTGGGACGTCTAGGGACGTATGGACGTAAACTAGTCATTATATTAAATAGAAATTAAACTATGCAATCTAACTACTAGGCGCTACGCTATTTACTTGAATCAAAAATTTCCAGCTTGAAGAAATAACGATAGCTAAGTTAGAGACCAGCCGTATATCATCACTACCACTCTTATATACTTTTATGAAATCCCTTCGATAAACACCAAGATTCACGACCTTCTCATTCCTGCCCGCACGCTTAATACACCGTGGCACTCACTTCCAACTTGCACGACTGTCCCTGTGTCTCTGTCCTCTACGTACTGCTAAAAAGCTCGCGACTCGAGACCCGCGTGCTACACTATCGAAATTTCTCTGTCTCTCTCTTTCTCATCGAAACCCACCCGATGTCTGATAAGCAGGGCCAAACCAAAACAAATTCGTCCTTCAATTCGCTTGCCGAATAATTACCTCATACGCACGATAGCTTGCATTCCTACCTCTACCTGTGTGTCTCTCTCTCTCTCTCTCTTTCTCCCTGTAGAGTTGAACTCGGCCATCCAAACTAAACTGAAACAAAAGCACCTCTTTATGGGATAAAAACCAATCCACAAACATTATACAAAATGCAATGTTACAGGATAAGTGATGGTTAGAAAATCGAGATACATGTAGATTGTATTGTATTGAATGCATTAACAAACCGTTGAATTAGAAATGGTTTACCATTTTCAAGCCCTCTTAAAACACATTCAACCATAAGAGCTAAGGGAATCAGTTCCATTCAGAGGAACATGGAAGTGGTAAAGTCATTTAAATTCTACTTTAGCAATAGCCATTTTTTTTACAAACATAGTTTTTATTCTGCTCATTTCATTTTTTTTCACATTTTTTCTGTATATGTATACTTAAATTACGCGTATTCCCTATAATTCCTGAGCTCTACTACTACTTCTACTAGTACTACTCTACTTTGCAAAAAACTTCATTTCATCGTTCAACATCGATCCATTGCAGTTTGGTTCTTGCACAATATAGGAAAATATGAAATTTTTGTTTCGAATAGAACGGAGAAATTAATTAGTACCGAAGCAAAATATCCACCAATTTGTTTCGGAGCTCGACAACAAGCGTATAGCAATCCCCATTCCCCTTAATTATTATTTTTCCCTGCCGTATCAGCCCCTCCGAAGCGATGCCGATTGCCGAGCGAAGTGGGTTAAGCGTCTTCAAACTCAAAGGCACGTTTATCATGCACCCCGAACATTTTATGCATGCAGAGCAAATCCATAATATGTGCCCGTTGACCTTTTGAAGCAGCGAAAATGTATGCATCTTCCCTTAACATACTTACCATTTTGAAATGCGAGTACTTTTCAGCATAACGTAAAATGTGCATTCGATCAATTTTCAGCAGAATCTATAGGGTTTGCTAACTTATACATTTTTGCTCCCTGAGCATACTTTCTCGAAACTAAACTCCATCCACGAGAGGACGAATTATTTTGTAGTCACAGAGAAAATAATATAACAATATTAAGAAATAGGCGCAGCATAAATTCGAATTCCGTTCTTTGAGTCTTGGCTCAGAATTGGCTTGGATAACTGCCCTGCATTATTAATCGATCTAAAATCCCAAACTGGTGCACTCTTTGAACTTTGATTTCTTATCTGTTTCATGACGTCAGAGGGGTAGAACATCACTAGTTTTCAATTGCTTTTTTCGCCTCTGAAACTTGATACCTTTTCCAAGTGCGAATACAGTGTGGCGTGTCTAGGGGGGGGGGTGGGGGGGGGGGAGACCTCCACGCTTTTTTTTTTAAATTGTCAGTTTTCAAACCTGTTTGGTCACAAAAAACTAGTTACACGTATTTAACACTTTGTTTGCAGATTGCTATACAGACCTTCACATTCTTGTACCTATTACCTGAAACGCTTAGATTTGCTCCGAAAATTACCTCTGAACTCAAAACAGATGGTCATTTTTATCCCTTTTGGTACTACCCATTTAGAATTGATTACTGTATCGACAACTGGACCTGTGGCACTGGTCTATTGGCGTCGGTGAATGATAGAGTGATAATGAGGGTGACGATGAACATAAAAAGGTGAGGGGAAACCCGGTGGTGGCCTGTAGGAGTACAGGAGTAGGCTCCTGTCGAAAAGCACCAAGGGGACCACCGCTTAACGTCCCTTCCGAAGGACGGTACAACTCGAACAGCATGGGATTCCTCCACTAATTCGTGCTGCCGAGAGGTTGATTGCAAGCTGAGTGAAGCAGCTGCACTAGTTTCAAACCCACCAACCCTCTCCCGAACAGAAATGGACCTTCGTATGATTGGTAACCCACCAGCCTCTGCCCCCATCGCAATGTTGCTTAGCTTCGGTGATCTCAGAAGAACCGGTGTTTCCAACATGCCAAACCATTCGGTGTCCCCATTTTGGTCGACCCAATAGCAAAATCCAGTGCACGACAACCCCCCCCCCCCACTCTGAATATGTGACTTTATTCCTATTCATTAGTGCTAATTGCTAAATCGCCTCCTCTACGAACTTAGCATATAGATTCGCCCCTTACAATGTTGTGCACAAGTTGTGACATTCTTGCCGTGGCGAACAAAGAACCCCTTTTAGTGAGTTTGCGAAACACGCGTGGATGTTCACGTTACAAATTTTGTCACGAGCTCTCAGTCCCGATGGATATCGATATGGAGATCGGCAGAAAAGTCACCGCTCTTTCTATAGATAGCGTTGGTTGCATGCACTTCAAAAGGTAGGTTGGCATAGACTTTTAATGAGTCGACGTATAATTTTTTTACTGGGCAACGTTATTTCGGTGCATAGTTATACGTCTTTTGCAATTAGATGTTTTCAACGTACAGAATGAAATGTTTCACATGTTGTTGTGCATGCGAAGGTTAGAGCATGAAGCGTCAATGGTGGACAGAAATAGGTCGCACCCCAAAGCTCAAACAAGACGCTAGCTAAACTACAGGCTGATTTTGCGGCTTGATTGCTGACTGCTTCAAAGGCCCTAGGCGTCGTGTGGTGTAAGAAGAAAATGAACTTTGCGGAGATTCTTTTGATACATACTCGGTTGCACGGATCATCACTAATTCACCGGAATTTTCAGTGCTGACGCGTGTAGCCTGTCCAGACGACCAAATTGTCAAACGTCGAGGGTTTTAAATATTAAAATCAATTTGAGTATTTTTCTTGTAGCTTTTCTGAACGTACGCTCAAAATCTCCGTGAACAGATTGGAAATCTTGACATTTTTAGTTAATGAACTTCAAGACGTTTGACATTTTCTGCGCTGAAGCCAGTAAAAAAATCAAGATTTCCTTTCAGCATTTCCGAATCATAAGAATATGAATTCTCGTTACAACCCGTGATTCCATAAAGACAATTTCACAACGCTTGAGAAGCACCAGAATTCCGCCCACACAACTAATGCACAATTTACAATACCCATAGCCAAGTACCATATTCTTCTGGGATGAAACGAAAATTCATAATAAAACACCATCACAAAATGTAGCGGGGTCATTAGGAGAACGCTCGCTGTTATTCTGCATCTCTATCAGACACGTCCTTCTATGATCTGGTAATAGAAATAAGTAAAGCAAAACAGCGAAAGCTAAACAAACACAGCGCGAATAGGCAGACGAATGATGCGGCCTCTACGACCTCGCAAGAGTCCAGACAGACTATGACACAGCGTACCGAGTAAATGAGACAGATATAGTCGTAATGAGGACCTTTCTTAGGTACCTTGGCCTAATTGCTATGCTGGAGAAGATGGCTCTTTGTTATCTTTCTCACTCGAGCACCCTTGAGGGGCTTAAAAACGGTGTCTTTGTCGCTTTTCAGCGAATTCGCGCAGGACATTTGCAACGACATGCCCCATGGGAATGTGCGCGGCGTTCTTGCTGGTTCGGCTTGTTCTCGATTTAGATAAAAAGTCTAGGTAGGGTTAGGGTTGCCATGGGTGATTGAGGATGGCTTTTTTTGGTTTGTCCGAAATTAGTCTCGGTGGTAATTTGCTGATCAATAATTCGACGAATGGCTAGAGGTAACGTTTCAATTACATACACAGGAGATTATATTGTTGCACATTCTTGTATTCGAGAATCGAACGAGTCGCTTTGTTCATATTAACACCGAAAATTGTCAAGTATTCAAAAAACTGGTTAAGAGCTGGGTTGAAATGTTAAGAAATCCACCAAAACTTTCCAACTTTTCGCAAAATAAGCTCTTTACTTCTTCAGGAGACAGAAACAACTGAAAACGTGACAATTGCGATGCAGAGTTGATTATTACATTGCTTTTGTTCAAATTGTTTTAGAAGGACTTGACTCGATTTTTTGTTGAGTTGTCACGCTATCAGTTGTTTCTGTCACAGGAGTTTGACCTCTGAAGAAGTAAATAGTATACTTTGCGAAACGTTGAGAAGTTCTAGTGGATTTATTAGCATCCAAACCCGGTTCTTAACTAGTTTTTTTAACTAGTGCTAAGATTAAGAGGTCGGCATGAGTAGGTATCAAGAATTTTCTAGCTTCAAGTTTTGCCAAACAATTTGATTGGGCACTGTCGTCTTTTCAGCTCCAGCATTGGAGACATTTGGAAATTAGAGTAAAGTTCTCGCGAATTTGATTTAATTGCTTTAAATCATTTTGAGCGGAAGAGCGGCTTCAACGTTAATTGAAAAAAGATCATTTTTCGTGATTTCAGGGGAAACAATGTCTACCTTGTCTGCCCTGACGCTTCGCCACTGATGTCCTGAAGTGATTTTGGGAATTTGAGTTGAATTAGATTAGTTTTCCAATCATTTCTGTGCCTTGAATCTTATTCTAGCGTCGCGTGGCAATATTGGCACATTCAGATACCGCTAAACGTAGCGTTGTCCTTGTAAAACTAAAGTAGTATCTAGAACTTTTTTTTAATTCCAAAATTTTCCACTGGATTTACGTAAGTTAGAGCCTACGTAAAACGCAAACACTACGCCAATATAACATTTTCGAGACTCATATCTCCTGACTAATTTCAGCACTATAGTTTAAAAAAAAACTGTTAATAACTGGGTTAAACTGCTGAAA
>QKMV01002061.1:0-14150 GCA_003287335.1 Lednia tumana
TTATAATAAATTAATTCAAATTATTTCTTGTCAATTAAGTTTTTTCATTGAACTACCTACATCAATCCCATCAATAAATTTGCCTTTTTTGTTACTCTTTTCTCTTTAGGGGGCTTAATTTAAAAAAATTAAGTCAAAATTCTGGTGATGGACAGTCATGAAAAAATAGACATCAATGTTGGCTGAGAACCATTTAAAATTGGTCCTTATGCCCCAGTTTAGAATCCATCGACATGAACGAATAGTCAAGGTTGCATCTCACCCAAAGCCTCGTTGGGGATGAACCGACTACCCATGGCTATAGCTATGCTCCGATTGAGTGTTCACATTTTGCATACACAGCCCTCTACAATAACTTGGCAAACTTCAAGGGATCGATGCCCAATGTGGACACTAATACTTCATGTAAATGCTACTTACGGTTTGGTTGCAGTAATAACAAATAACTTAACATCAAGTCGGTCTCCCCCTGCCATATCATGTGTGCCCCACCCGACAAGAGCCGATAGAAGAGTGTGGCCGGCATCTCACCCAAAGCCTCGCTCGGGGATGCACTCGAGTATGGCGAACGCATTGTCGAGCTGGTCGGCCTCGCGGTGGGCATACAGACACTCCAGGACAAGCGCGATGGTCTCCTCGGCCGGCTGGCTCAGCGGACTCGACTTGCTCTCGCGCAAGTGTGCAAACAACTTCAGCGGCAACGCCAGGTCGGCAGCGCTCACGTCTAGTAGGTACTGTCTGCAGCCAGCGTTCACACGTGCACAGAGTTAGAGAATGTTCACACTTCTGGACAGATTAAGGATAGTTGCACACTAGATAAATGCATTATATGCCGCTATCTTGGGGGTCAGCTGTCAAAACACAGCTCTTGAACTACCTCTTGTTCAATTTTTAGTAATATTTTGATTAAATTATGAAAAGAATAATATTATTTGACACTTGTATCAACATTTTGCTTCGTAATTCGTAAAGTTGAAAACAGCTTGACCACAAAGATGGTGGCATTTCTGCATTTATCGAGATGGCGGTGGTCCTTGTGCAAGCTCCCTATAAAATTTTTAAGACTCATATCTTCTAACTAATTTCAGCACTAGTTTTAAAAAAAAACTGTTAATAGCTGGGTTAAACTGCTGAATAGGCAGTTGGTTTATTAGAAGTTTTCAGCAGTTTAACCCAGTTATTAACAGTTTTTTTAAAAGCTCCGTATCTTTGTGTTAGGACTAGAAAAAAAAATGTGCGTTCCGCTTGAGAAAGGTATACACCAAAACATCGCCATCAATATTCTTTGCGCTTACAACTTTCTTCTGAGGTAAGTAACGCCTCCTTTCTTTTCTTAACCCAAACACAAATTATCTTGGGCGTTTGGCAGTCTACACCCATGCTAGATACCTATTCTGTAACTTTTCGTGCAGTTAACTGAGATGAAATGGAGCTGAAATTTTATGTCGGGTTCTACAAGTTTTTCTGATTATATAATTCAGATTCTCTCGGCAAAGGTCAGTTTATCAGCGAAATCATTTTGTCGCAAAAATCTGAATGGTTCTGTCCAAAAAACACCAATGGGAAAGCAAAACGATATTTCAGCTCCATTTCATTCCATCTCGTTTCACGTATTTGTAACTATTTCGGGCGCATACTGGCTAGAGAGAAGATAAAAAGTAGCAAATTGCACGGTAGAACTGGTGTTTTCATGGTGCTTGTTCTAATTCGAGTGTGTTTTGACCCAAAATACCACTTCGTCTCATGACGTTTTGATGACAATGGCATGCCTTCATCTTCAGGCACAGGCAGTGCCTGGCTGATAAGTCATCATTCACTGCCTGAAGTAGATGGTGCCATTGTCATTAAAACACCGTGAGGACAAAAGTTACACCAACTGACGGCTCTGAAAACCACTGCAGTACCAAATGTATAGTGTTTCCAAGACTGTCGAAGTCTTTCCAGCCCGCCAGGGATTTATAACGCACAACCGTGTAATTCACACTTGTATCCGATGAAATTAACAATCCAGGACGGCATGAAAACCGCTGTGAACATCGCAAATCGCATAGAGGCGCAACTTGACATGCCTGAGTAGTGCTTTCATCGAGCCAGGCGTCTTCTTCTCGCAGCGTAGCAGGAAGGGCAGCAACAGGTGCTTGAGCTCCGTCACGAATGTGTCCTTCGAAGTCTTGGACATGAGCAGCTTGGAAACGTCTAGTGGATTCAGCTTCTGCATGGCGTCCAGACGAATGTGCTCCAGATACACCTCATAGACCAACGTCTCCAGCGTCTGCAGCTGGAAGTATAGCTCGTCCAGGCCCTGCGTCACGAGCAATTAGAATAGAGTAGAATAGATTTTCGATTCTCACAAAATCTGATGTACAAAGTACAAACTGGGTTTCAAAGCAAAGAAATCTCGTAATTACTAAGCAGCTAAGGAGGGTGGGAAGCATCTTACCCTTGAAGAATTAAAGAGAATTGGTTACGAAACATTGGGAAAGTATAAGGGTATTTCTTAGCATTCACCCCCAGTTTGTAAATCTTTATTTTTGAAAACTAGAGCTAAGACTAGGAGATGGACACGAATAATGAATTTTCATGCCATATCGTCATTTCTCAAAATATTGAACACGTTTTTAAACTCCTCATAATCTTATCATAACTCATTCACTTTTGTTTATACAGTATTTACAAACACAAGCTTCCTTATCAAAATCTTTACACTTGTTACACTTGTTGCATCAGTTTTAAAAAAAAATGATTAAAAACTGAGTGTAATGCTAAGAAATCCACTAAAACCCTCAACGTTCATATTCATCATTCATATTATATGCATATTCATTCCATTCCAAATCATTCCTATTTATAAACTCATATTTACTATAAAAGCAATGTAAAATAAAAAAGTCCTTTGTTGCTGTTTAAAAACTGTTACTACTCTTCATCAATTCCTTCAAATTGGCTGGTAATTTCAAATGAAAGATTGGTCTCATACATCAAACAAATGTTGACTACCTTTATGTTGCGCTCGCGAGCCAGCTTGACGAGCGTGAGAGCGTAGTCCACCATACCGCTGCGGGTCTCGATCTGCTGCGCTCGGCACAAATACCAGGCTGTCAGCGTATCGGCCGACAGTTCCGACACCTCGTGCGAGAACTGCAGCAGCGAGCGGTCCTCTTCGTACAGGCTGCATGGACTCTCGTCCACAAACAGCTTCCTGCAAGTAGGACGACGCACGTGTACTTCATTTGAATGAAATTGCCTTTTCTTTTATAAGCTTCCCATCGTTTTCCTAGCGAAAAAAAATGCATCAATCCGGGACACATACCTAGGACCTTGAGCCTTGTTTGAAAACATAGATTGACAGTTGGCATCTCTACTTAATTATTTCCAGGCTACTAGCATGTTAACGGATTCAAGGCTGATGTGACCAACATTCTACGAGTGTGTATGCTCAATGTGTATTTTGTATACCGCGGCTTCTTGTGGATTTTTACTGGTAGACAGATCTAGAAATTTGCATGTAGCCTGGGAGCAAACGATTGAACCATGAATTAAACTTCAAAAATTTCATACTGATATGTTGGATGGTTCAGAAAGTATCCTTTTTTGTACATCTTGTAATTTTACGAAAACTACCCAGCTCAGCAGTGTATATGAGCAAGAAGAAACTTAGCAGGTACAGAGTTTTAAAATTAACGTCCTCACAATCCGAGCAAGTCCGTTAAAACGCTGCCAGCTCGACTTAACCGTATAGCGAGTGAGCGGCTACTCACTGGAACTCAGGCCGTTCACACCAGTCAGCTGCTCGTAGCGGCTGCTCCTCCCACCGGAAGACATTGCCGTCACCGTCGCACTCTGGCAGCAGCGTTCGGTACTCGAGCGGGTTGGTCGACTCAGGGAAGCTGCCCAGCACTGGCAGCCAATGGGGCAGCGTCTCCGAACCGTGGTACGTCAGCACTGCACGCACCTACAAGCGAGGTTGCAGCTGTCACGTACAAAGACATTGGAATACACCATTAGTTTGCCTCGACTAGGTAAAGGCACTAGTGTTGTGTTCCTATTGCAAATTGAATGCTGCCATTTGGTGGTAGCTCCTATGCTGTCAGATTGTGGCAAAAGCGAGGTTTAAGTTACCGCTACCACATACCACCAAAACGACAGCCTTCAATCTGCAGTTCAATGCATATTTAGCATTGAGTTTTAAAATTACTGGCAGATTATCTACCCATATGGTATCAATTTCAACAGGCCCTCATAGTCAACGTATTATGGAGTGGTACCCGTTTGGTCATGTAACATAGAGCAGGCTGCTTTGCTCATTTGGCCAAGTGACTCAAACCTACACAGCGGCATTGACATTGGTTGCATTCTGTCACAAGACTAGTGATTTGTAAAGTGATTTACAAGTGTGTAGTAATTTACAGCCCACAATTATTAAGCTCGCAAGATACAATGCACTGTAAGGTGCAAATCATGAAAATGTGTGAATTTAGACAGTATTTACTACTATTGAAGAACATTTGAGAATTTTCATGGAAATACTTTCTGATATTGGTGAATTGTAAGATCCTTAACAGGGTATAATTCTTTTTGGATGCAGCTCTGGCCTGTGGGGGCTTATAAGAGCCTGGAAATAAATAGTATAAATAGACGTGTAAATTTAAAAAAAAAACTGTTAATAACTGGGTTAAAATGCTGAAAACTTCACTGACACTAAACTGCCAACGTTTCGCTAACTATTCTGAAAGCTTCATCGGGGCTAGTCTGGCAGACCAGGCAGGCAGGCAGCCAGTCAGGCAGGCAGACCTGGCAGACCAGGCAGGGCTAGTCTGGCCAGACTAGCCCCGATGAAGCTTTCAGAATAGTTAGCGAAACGTTGGCAGTTTAGTGTCAGTGAAGTTTTCAGCAGTTTAACCCAGTTATTAACAGTTTTTTTAAAAACTATAGTGCTGAAATTAGGCAGGAGATATGAGTCTCAAAAATTTAATAGACGTGTAAATTCTTTGAAAATTGAAAAAAAAGATTACGGTGTTGATATTTTATAGCTTCCTTCAGGAAATTAGAGCAAAATTAACTCATTAAGGTTGAATTCATTAATCAATTGTTGTTGAATATAGAACGTATTTCAATAGGTAATTTAAAGCTTCTCTCGATTTTATCACAAGCTGTTTCATACTGCCATCTTTTAATGTTTATATGTGACCCATTTTGTATTGTTAATAGGTATGTTGATGTTCTGATTGCGTTGTGAGGCTTCAGCCCTGTTGTTAATACAAAATGAATTATAACTTGTAATGAACTTGTAGCAAATCGTGATCGCACTCACGGCCTGCCAGTCTGCGTCGCGTGCGAACTCGACTGCGGAGGTGAGTGCGGGGGCGGATCGGTACCGCGCGTAGAACGATAGGTCGTAGAGTTCAGGCGCCAGTCGCGGCCCGCCGAGGATCAGTTCGTAGCTGGCCAGCCGGTCCAGGTAGCGTAACAGTTGTTGCCGGTGCCGCAGAAGCTGCTTCTGTTCCTCCGATAGGCTTGGCGATGTCAGCTGTACAGGACGAGTGCCAAGCTTAATAGAATGTTTCTTCAAAGAAGGGGCAGGAATCAGGATAGCTACGCAATAAGGAAGCTAGGCAAAACAGGAATAGGGTCTTCTCAAGTCCAGGCTGCATTCTCTATACTTTTTAGTTTTTACAAAACAAGAGTTATTTTGGGATCCCAAATGTAATGCTACTTTTAGTGTGAGTAATTTTGTGGCTCTAGTCCAGGACTTTTGGAGTTCGAGGTAGACATTTTAGGTGAGATTTATTGTGTGCTCATTTTCGTATGCTATGAACATAGTTTGCATTGCATGGCATGATGATATTTGTGAAATTTCACAAATATCATCACCAGTGTAGATGAAAATAAATCTTAATAAAAGTTTAATTATTTTGGTCATCCCTGAACAAAATGGCTATATTTTTGGTAATGTTATCTTGATAATTTAATAAGCTACAACACTGCCTCAAAAACTTTTCGATATCTCCCTTATTTTCGCCAATAATAATAGTTTTATGAAATTCCCACCCTATTTAGGGGTGGAAATCGTATACAGAAATGCATATAAAATCTTTCCCTGGCGGTACACTTATTGCAAATATCTTGAGCACCTCAAAAAATGAAAAAACATGAAATGTTGTCCATTTTTCAAATAACGATATCTTGATCACCCTTGTGTTGTTTCAAAATTTGTTTGGTACTGTCATCTTTCTTGTCGAATAAGCTAAAAAATGGCCGTTTGTAACTTTTTCAATACCTCCCTATCTTCTCCAATATCCATAGTGTAATCATGAAAAATGAACCCCAGTCGCTGCAGACGGAAATACGAACCTAATACAAGTTTAGTTGTGTTGGCCATCTCTGAACTTACTTGCAATTATTTTTGGTACTGTTATCTTTCTCATGTAATTAGCTACAACATTGCTCTGGTAATTTTTTCAATACCTCCCTTATCTTCGCCTATAAACATAGTTAAATCATGGAAAATGAGCACAAATCGCTGCAGATGGAAAAAAGGGCCATATAAAAGTTGGATTACTTTGGTCATCTTTGAACTGAATCGCAATATTTCTGGTACTATTATCTTGATAATTTAATAAGCTACAACATTGCTGTTGTAAGTTTTCGTTACCTCCCTTATCTTCGCCAATAATCATGGTTTTATGAAATTCCGCCTTTATTTAGGAGTGGAAATCGAGGAAGCCCTTGGTTGATTTTTATAGATTTCTTGGCCAATGTTCAGGGGGGTATTCTGAACATATTCTGAAAATTCAGCTTGACACCTAAAATGTCTACCTATGGTCCCTAAATTTGTTAATACTCCTGGACTACTCAGTTAATTTCACTTTTAAAAATCAGATTTGGTCAGGTCATTGAACTGATACTGAAAAAGTACAATGACTCCAGAAGAAGTGCCGATGGGAAGCTTAACTTGAATTCAAAACTCTGGCAACAACAAATGACTTCATAGGTGTCTACGAAAGAAAGCAAGGCGTTTTTGAGCAATCGAATATATGGCAATTTTAAAACACGGTATATCGCTTGGTAAACATCATGGAAAGAAGAGGGAAAAAGTGGATATTTTTTCATGTTAAGCCAAACACACAAACATGTCTGCATCTTCCCCATCGTCAGAAATCATCTTTTCACTTCAGCCTCTGACAAAATACCCGGGAACTGCCCGCGCCATGCTATTACCTTCGCCAGCAGGTCCTGATTTCGCTCCTCCATGCGCCGTAGCTCGGCTTCCTCGTCCAGCATCTCAGGCTCCTCCCCCTCCTCGAAGTCGGGGCTGCGGGCGACAAAATGCCCGCCGTCCGTTCCCTCCCCGATTGCCACCAACGTCTCCAGATTGGTCCCGTGCAGACCAAACTCCAGTAGCTCCCGGGCGGCGTCAAATGTGTCCGGGATTCGTTCCACGCACTCTTGCAGGACCCACGACCGCTTGGTGATCTTGCTCTGCAGGCAGACAAGGAGCGGTAACCCAAAGTGTCCGAACGCATCCCAAGATTAAAAACATGTCTGAAGACTGTTCGTACATGTAGCAGTGTGTTAACGACGAGTCTAAACTTGTCGTAACAGATAGGGAAAGAACTTAAAATTACTAAATTTATAGTGACATTGGAAGTAGGCAAATGCCCTGCATCTTAAAATTGGCAAGACTATGAAATGAGTACGTAAACGTGTATTGAAGTTAGCCTAAATAGAAATGAGGACAATTCCATAGTTTGTCATTCAGGGATTCAGTATGTTGTTCCATGATTACACTCTATACTTTTTAGTTTTTGAGTATGATCTTGCACAGTATAGACTGTGCATATAAGTAGAGGGCTAAGTCATTATGAAAGTGCTTAAAAAATACTGGGAATGCAGCGATACATCTCACCGGTGCTTGTAGTAATTTCTCCACCCACTCACCAGATAGTCGTGAATCGTTGCTATGGAGACATTGCTGTTTCTCCATTGTCTTTGGTACACGAGATCACAGTCGAGGTTGTAAGCCTTGGCGAGTGCCAAAGCTTCCCCATACTCTTCGTTGTCAATCTGCATACAAATTCATTTCGTCAGCTTCCCTGTCAAACATTAACAGTACGGCGTACGCAGTTGATTACCAGCCGTAAGACTAGCTACGACAATTGATACAGCTTCAGAGAATTACATTCGGAGATTACGGTGGCGATGGTGGTTGTAGAAAACTGCTTCCCGAATAATCAAAAATCGTACACCTCCTCGTGAATAGAATAATAATGCTGAATAGAATTGCAGTAAAACATTGGAACAGCAAAAATGATTTACAATATCACGAATATTACCGTAAAACAGTAATTTTCAGTAACCCAATATTTCAACCAGGGTATTTCTTCCCACAAAATAAGGCAGTGAGCTATATGACCTATATATATACATATATATATGACCTATATATCTATATGACCTTTCTGGAGTAGAGCTCCTCAGGAGTAGTGCTCTTGAGCCCCAACAAGCGGTACGCTTTCTGCACGAGCTTGGGCTTCTTGCGCTGCGGCTGGAAACGTTCGATGTCAGTCATAGAGTAGATGACTTCCTGCACAGTGCACAGGCTACGTTCAAGGATGGACGCGTCCAGGTCAGCGTCGTCGTCGTCGTCGTCCTCGTCTGACACTGTCGTGTTGGTGCTCTGCATACTCGCATCCTAGCGACATAGGAACCACGTATCTTTAGTAGAGTGTATTCAGTATCGCCCCCTGGACTGTGCTAATTAAAGAAACTTAAGATCGGGTGGGTTTTTTAAGGCGCTTGAGATACGCCAGGCTTATTCAGCCTCCGGCCCGCAAAATGGTTAACATTGGACCACGACAATTTTGTACAGCCTTGATTCGTAAAATCTGCGCAAGATTTTCATACTGTTGTAAGAAAACAATGAAGAAATTTGGGTAATCTCATCAACTATCTACAATTAACTTTCAAATTCCTCCAATTTACCATTCTCAAGATAATTTCCAATATGTGATTTGCATAATGGCCACTAGGTGCCATTTCCCGAGACGATCGAATCCGTGGTGTAATGCTCTTGATACGGGGCTACGTTTTGATGGAGACCTTTTTGACCCTGGTAAAACTATGCTACAAGTCGTCTATTTACACATGTGGAGGATACGTTATTTTCAGTTTTGAACCGTTTAGTATTCGTTTATAAAGGCAGCAGTTGAATGAAAGCGTGTTTAAAACCAACTAAGCCATTAACTTAACGTTCACTTAGCAGTAAACGAATTCTTTGGTACATACATTTCTGTAAGACCAGCTACGACAAAATTAAGCATGTAACGTAGACGTGACCAGGGATGAGTCTGATTGGCTCTCTGTTCATTTTTACGTACCCGGTGTCAGGGTATTTTTGTCTGTTGTGTTTTGTTCATATCTTTTGTAAGTTAAATATTAAAACATAAAGTAACGTAACCTAATTTGGTTGTAAATGAGCCTGAAGCCTGCTGAACGCAGAGGTAGCCGTGCCGTGAGTTCAACATACCAGATCGGAGGCGTTACTGATGTCCTCGAGCCGCCGCTTCTTGGCCATTTGCACGGTTTCGCACTCGAGCCCGAGGAAGCCGCGGTCAAGGCACTGGGCAGACACCTGGGGCCGGCCACACAGAAATTCGGGCGACTCACCGAGCAGGTTGCGCAGGTTGCGTATGGAGCAGACACTTACTGCGCCCGAATTGCGGCCAATGATCACGGCCTGCAAGCAAGCAATGGTCAACGTGCCTACCTGATAATCTTTTTAGACCCATGTCTATCTTCTAATCTTAGCACTAGTTTTCAAAAAAACTGATTAAGAAACTGGGCTTGAATGGTAATACTTAATCCATTAAAACATTCCCAACATTTTCTAACCTATACATTCTAGATACTTAGACAGGGGTCAAAAGCCATCAGTGTTTGCTACGCATGGTTCGATGCGTTTAGTTTAATCCTTATCCTTTCCTTTACGTAGCTATTCTTTATCATCAACGTACCTTCCTTTAGTTATTTATTTAGGTACTAGGTACTATGTTGTTTTATTTGCGGCTCTTTGGCCAAGCTTTAAATCATAAAATAATCATTACCAGCTGAATTGCACTCTCTCATGTAATTCTAGTGAGCCCTGGGTACTTAATATTTGTTTGGCAAATTTCTGTGGAAATTATCATTTTCATACTTTCGATACAATAATCTATTTAGCTATAACAAACCAGAATCGATAACAAAATCATTATCAGCAAACATCCCTAATTATTGGCACAGAATATTTCCACTCAAGTAGTAGACCAAATGTCCACAATCAAACTGTACGGGAAAACTCCAGTTGCAATTTCATTAACCTATCAACAGTCCTATGCGCATTTTGGTGTGACCCTACCCTTGTAGGTAAGCATCTTATTAAGGAAAGCAATTTATTTTGAAAGAAATGCAAAAAATGACATTTCTTTGGGAACCAGCAGGTTCTTGGGTATTGGTGGAGACCTCCACTTTTTGCCACCTGCCAGCATCCCTAACAGCCAGTAATGAGAAACCTCCCAATTACAATGTAGATTCGGTGGATTACCAACCTGGTCAGACCACCAATTCACGTCCACTGGGTAGAACTCATCATCTGCGCGATATCTTCGTTTCTCCGACAGCTGAGGATTTCTGGCATCGTGGTCTGGCTGCTCGCTCAGCTCCCAAAACCGGTACAACCTTTGCAGCAAGAGATTCATTTATTGGTAAACAAGTTTCATTCGTCAAGTGAGGTGAAGTGAGGTGGAAAGTTCAAAGAATACCTTACATGCTCTGGGTCTGTAACAAGAGGATTGATTTCCTTGAATGCTGGACTGATAAAACGTGGACCATAGTCCGGTTTCGACCGCAAAGGATAAACATTCAGAGTGCCAACAAAACAGAAATTATGCCTAAATATGGTCTGCCTATAACACTACAGCAATGCTCCAATTTTCCAGAGATTCATTTCCAGACAGTAGATTGTCTTTGTTGCCTACTAGAAATGCACGAAAAGTTGAAAACACCATCACAAAAAAATAAAGAATTAAAAAAAAACCTGCAACACGGTTTCTTTCTAACTTTCTTTAGCTTCAAATGGTATAAAACAATGCCAAATTTCGGGTAGCGCAATTTTCGATCCACTAAGCTGACAAGGAAAAAGAGGGAATACAGACTGCAAGAAGCAGAGCAGGATTGAAATTTATCGCTTTATCAATTGGCACACACTCCACAGAAATGTTTTATTAGTTCTTTATCTACATCACCACCAAAAAAATCTGTGGGGGATTGAGGGCCGTGCACAGATTTAGTTGGCAACTTTTACTTTACAGCATAACTTGCTCAACTCGATATCTTGCTGCTCAGTTCCATTCCTATGAAAATCATTCGATATCTGCATGAAGAGTGAACTAGTACACGGGAGCATACCTGATTCCTGGCAGATGCCACAGCGAAATGCCACCGCAGGTGTGCAGACAAGCAATCAGCTTTCCGTTAGGGGAGATCTGCATCTTGAAGATCACACTCTGCAAGAAATTGTCAGATCTATTTATACCTTGAATAATTTGGAGCATACCATGCATTACTGAGTCAAGTACCCAGGCATTAAGAACTGCAGGGGTACATTATTGGTACAGCAGGTACCAAAGTCATCTTTGAACCAATGACAGATTATGTAATATTTTGACATAATTTAGTAGCGTAGGTAATATTTAATAATTATTATGTACTACGGTTTGTGTACATTATGTATGTCACACATGTGTGGCATGGTTTAATTCAGTGATGTGAAACCTGCAGCCTGCAAAACCTTTCTGACTTTTGTATTTGGACTTTAGGGAATAAAAGGTGCCCAACACTGATTTAATGCTTTGAGTTAGAATCCTTTCTCAACTTACTTGTTTCTGTTTGCTGCCAATAGAAGGCACCCAGTTCCAAAGGCTTCTCTGTGCTTTGAGCACCGCCTGCTTTTCGTCGACGGCGAGCGCAAACCGGTAATGCGGAAAGTCGTTGAGCAGCCGCCACGCGAACAGCCCGTGCGTCGCGCCACTGGCCTTCAGGTAGCACAAATAACCGAGCGAATGTAAAACACACTTTCATCCAGCATGTTGACATTTTTGTGACAGAAAAATATTTACCAAATAAATTTGGGTCACTTTGCATTTCAGAAGTGGAAAAACTCTTGGTAACTAAATTTAAGCTTCTTTGGGCAAATCTCTAATTAAGTCGTTCACATAACTGGATTAGTAACAAAAAAAAAATCCTGGCTCCCATAAGCGTAAGAAAATATTTCTATTTTCATATCACTTTACTTAAAATATGGTACCTACATAGCTGGGAATAAATATCCCCGACCACATCGTGCGCGCCTACATTTATTGCACAAAACGATGTCACAAGACAAATGATTTCAGATCATGAAAGAATGCTGATCACATAAGTCGCCACAGCTCAGAGATTCCTACGGGACGAAATTGTTTCATCAGCCTTGCGTTGGTACCTTGAGTGCGTCGGCGTGTGGCACGTTGGTTGGTCCGGCAACGAAGAGGAGGTTGTGTGCCGGGTGGAACGCGACGGCCGACACACCGTGGCTGCCCCGGTAATGCGCCCCAAACGTGAACGTGTGGCTCTCCTCAAACCCGTCGTTAGGAGCGACCAGGTAGCAACGCAGGTGGCCATGGTAGTCGGTCAACAACAGCTCGTGGGACCTGCCAAGGGAAACGGATTTTTGTTACAAGACTTTCGGTATAGTCAGTTCCTATAAGAGTTCAAAATACAACGGACTGTTTCAGGAAAGTAGGCACATGCCAGCTTTTCTAACTTTTTTTTTTGTTTAAGGAAGACCACAATAAGGTCCCAATTCGCAAGATTTGCGGCCTGTCGGGAGGGGTCATGAATGGAAAGGGAGGGAGCGAGAGAGGAGACGGCTGTGCCCTTTCCGTAGACTACACTAGCATTTGCCTCGAATGGTTGTGGAAAATCAAGGATAACCACAACCAGGATAGCTGGTCACTATGATCGACTTCAGGACCTCCCGATCCTACACGAGCTGCACGGCTACAGTGCTCGGTTTTAAAGTTCTATTGTTCAAGTAAAGAATCACATCTGACTGGATTTGCATAAAAGGCAGTATTGCCAGTTTTCCCAAGCTTGGCTGTAATTGTTAAAAATAACAACACATTCATCAAATGCAATAGAGCTTACGAAGGCCGGTACATTCTACCTCCCTGTAACTCTCATATTATGAAGTTATGAACCTAGCTGGCAGCTGGCTTTAAAAGATCGATAGCAACAGTGTCATCAAATTTTTATTTTTTATTACATACCACTTTGGACTCTTCACCCTTGAATTTATAAACAATACACTAGCAAGTGCATGCTCTGTATTCGGAACAGCTTCTGGCTGAAATTTTTCCTGAAAGAATTAAAATTATGTTAAATAAATGAATATATTGTATGCAGGTACGTGTCGCTACGTTTGTAAATCTGGTCTGAAATATGATATGAAACCTACTGGCTGTAAGTTGAAAAGGTTGCTGCCAAAAAGATCGTAGATGGAAGCAACTCCGTTGCTATGGGCCACCGCTAACATGCTGCAATCTGCACTCCACGCCATCTTACGCCACTGGGGGAATGCATCTTTCGCCACTGAAGAATTATTAAGAAAATTAGCAGGTAGACAGTAGGTAGTCGAAGCACAGATAAATGAATGCTCTTCTCTCAGTAAGTACTACCAGATTTAAAAAAAAACTGTTAATAGCTGGGTTCAGAAGAAGCTTTCAGCAAAGTTAGCGAAACGTTGGCAGTTTGTTTGTTAGAACTTTTCAGCAGTTTAACCCAGTTACTAACAGTTTTTTTTTAAACTGGTGCTGAAATTAGACAGAAGATATGAGTCTTCAAAATTTACTACCAGATTCTTTTTAATAGTAGTGGCATTACTTTACTCACTACTTCTTTCAGAATCTCGTAATACTACTTTTTGCATTGCCTTTAAAAAAAGTAAAGCCACTACAGTAAAATTAAAATGAGTTTACCGCACCAGACTTTTAGTGTACTACCTTGACGCCAAAAAATACCAAAAATAGTTCACGTTAAACCATGTCCCAGAAGCATAAAAATCAAATTAAAAAAAA
>QKMV01002062.1:0-14150 GCA_003287335.1 Lednia tumana
TAATAAAGGAACATATTACAATCTGTATAATAAAATGAAATCAATATTTAATTCGAAGCATTAACCGCAATTACGGTTGTCTCCCGATGATCGCTGGATTTTGTCCTTAGCGAAACCGCATAGTATAGATTGCGGCTTGCAAAATGTTGGGTGTTTTCTTCTAATAAATTGACTTAGCCTCTGAAACCGCAAAATACGTATTTTAGTACTTCTTGCTCAGTAGTAATTTGTACCATACTTATTATACCTATTACGCTTATATAAAACTAAATACAAAAAACTAAAACTGAACCAAAACTAAACTACAAGTCAAAACTAAATACATCAAATTTCTTGTCTCTTCTGGATCCTGATAATGCTAGGACATTTCCTCGGTGAAAGGTTGAGTTATACTTATTTTCTACTGGTCAAGATTAGCGGCTGAAACTACAAAACTTTTATTTGAATAGATATTTATTTTGCTACATGTAATGTAGTTGTAGGTACAATCAAATTTTTTTTTTAAATGGCCACAAAATAACCTTGCCAAGGAGCGTCTCCAAAAACCAAAAAGAAAAGAAGAGGGGGCTATATAAACAAAACAGAAGAGGAGGAAGGGTCCAGATCTTGGCTGGCTGCATATATTTTCATCAATTTTGATAACTTTGACAATAAAAAGATTATTACGACAGAAATAATCACCACATTGTAAGTTAAAGGATAATATCAATTAACATGTGGGCAGCAATGCAGTTTTTATGGGATTTATTAGCCCACATGACTCGCATCTCTGAAACGAGAGCTGTCCATTGTGCAGCGATTTTATAAGTAGGTAGATAAGAATTTATAAAAATTATGAAATTTAAGTATTTTCTGGACTGCCTACATTATATTTTAAAAAAGCAAAGCAAACCCCTTGCCATGCCTGTGTGGTGGCACTGCCCATTGGCCAGTGCTTAATAGTAAAGCCTAAGATTTCACGCACTTGGTGAATGACAACTAAAACCATGGAACAGCTACTTAACACGCATGCACTTATGGGGCCTCCTATCATGTTCAATATGAAGTGAAGTGATTCATGCACAGCTAAGCCAAGAAGAGAGGCTTCCTCTTGTCCTGTCTCCACATACGAAGAAAACCAAGGGTAAACTCGGTTTTACGAGTCCTGTATTTACTGTGATGAAAAAGCATCTCTTCATTTTCATCTCAATGAGAAGACCCACATTGTGTAAACATAAATGTCTCACCCAATTAGTGGCGACTGATTTTAATTAGTGTCATGACGTTCGTCAAACGAGAATCGCCTTCGCATGTATTCTGAAATGCGTTTGAGAACAAATTGGGACTTTGTTTTCAACCTTTGGGTAGACCATACGTTTCACATTGCGGGAATGTCAATCACACAACCTAAATCTTGGATATTTTGCTTATTCACCGTCGTTTGGCGCAGCAAAAATGCATAACACGTGCATACAACAGCTATTGTTTATACACAGGTAAGGGTGGATGGATATATGATCAGAATATCTGTAATTGAAACTCCTATCCCCCCCCCCTCCCCCCAACACGTCCAGACAATTAGTATTATACAACATGAAACAAAAAATCAATCTCAGCCCCTTCCACTAACAGCTCGCAAGTTGCGAGATATACGTGACACTTGACCCAGCGTTGACCCGGCACTTTTGTGGGATAGCCAAGGAGTGGAATATTTGGCTTTTTATGGGGATTTAGTGTCCTGCCGAGCAATGTGACAAGCCGGATAGTTTACCTCTCTTCAGCATAAAAATCAGAAACTTTCCCACGACTTAGTGCAAAAATGAACAGTGCATACAAAATAATATAGCATTCATCGTGTGTATTGGTGTGGGGGGGGGGGGTACTCTTGCACCTGCATTAAGGGCATGCATATTAGGGTTTTTAATGCATAACTATCCTGCCTTTCATCGTCAGTTTATATCAATAGCTACAGATAGATTTGAGAAACAGCATGAATAGTATGCTCTCAACTTAGCTACAAGTGGTAAAGTCCTTCCAATAGGTACTCTCGGGAGTATAGTAGTATCTTTGCTCTCGAGTCTCAACTTGAATTAAAATAAATAAAGATTAGCCTCATTAAAAAAAGTGTTCACAGTTCCCAAGCGCAGTCCAAGCTCAAGTTTTATCTCGCGATGATGTAGGCTATAGACATTTTATATTATGAAATCAATCTTGATGCGTTATCTCTACAAGTTGCCATCTAGTTGCATCTCTCTACGTTGCCTCCCACCCATCCGGAGATAAACATAGTTTCATCGCACTGGATAGATGATGGATGGAAACAAAGATGTCAGGGAAAACCATGGAATGTTAAATGTAATTTGCTCGAGAAGCCATGTGGGAAGTTAAACATCGTTTGACGAAACCGGCCACCCTCTTCAATATTTACGACTCGTCAACCAAAAGTATGAAAATAACTCCGTGGCCGCCACATGCATGGCAGAAAAACACGCCCGACAGGCGGCATGCAGCCGGCAATACGAACCACTAGGCAGCAAGAGCAAGGTAACATGAAATCAATACGAACTGAGTTTCCTCTTGAGCACATAGGTTCATCTTAGGGTGCCCGGTGCAGTATCAGCCTGCCAGCCAGCCCTTTCGATTATCTCCTGCATCAGGCGGGTTCCGGCGTACCACCCGGCACCCCCAAGCTTTCCGCCCAATAGCCTGGACTCCAGGCTTTCTATCACTAATACGGATACGATAAAAACAAAATACCTATCGTAGTTACCCAAGTTTAAAACAGCAAATGTAACCTTCCTACAAATTACAATAGGGCAGGTTTTTCAATAGTCGATTAAGTATCTAACAGTCCGTTAACTTGCTATTTCCATACAGCATCAGCCAATCAAAAGCGGTGGGTTTGAATTAACAGTTGATTTAATACGTAATCAGTCACCGAAAAACTGGCCCTTTAGTCATCATTTATGTAGATGCTGGGCTAGAGTGAAAAGCTTGTAATAAATAGGCTGTCTTGGACTTCAAGGTGTGTGCAACAAAAAAGCCGGGCAAAAAGGATGGAAAGCTTATAGGAAATAGCTTGTAAAGTGCACAAAAATGTGAGAACCCCATAGCAAGGATTCACTCCCAAATAGTCGGGTTCCAATATTTTACAGACGTGAGAGGAATGTGGTTGAACCGCGGCCGGAGACGTCTGTTAAATTGCGTTGCGACGCTGCGAGTGGAAAACGTTTTTTCAAGGGCCCTCCAAGTAAAAGTGCAAAAACTATACGCTTGTAGATAAAATGTTTTAGCAGTTACTTCACTCCACGTTTCATGCGACGCAATAAAAAGTGGAATCGCGGTACGCGTTTCTAGGTATTTAGCGGTATTTAGCTTAGGTATTTAAGTAAACACACACACATGAGTGTTCGTGAACCGAGCCTGTGACAAGATTTTAAGGTGAATCTAGTGGCAGCTGAAAAAACCTACCGATTTTTAGTTTATTTTAGTAGCTGCAGTCGAAATTTAAGAGGCAGAGACAGCGCACTCGGTTTATTGACATTTTTACTTTCACTACTTTTTGTTACAGGCAGGTTTATTGTTATATAATCACTTTTTTAAACTGAAACCTGGTTGTAACCAAAGGTAACGAGAATAAAAACTTCAAATACCTACAATTTGTCAGAAAGTGAGTTGAATTCTCTACGGAATGTACGAAGTTTGGTGTCTCTGTGACTTACAGTTTGACAGCACTAATTAAAATAATCTACAAATCGAGTGGGTTTTTCCAGATGCTATTAGATTCACCTTTATGTGAAGGTGATTATGCTTTTCCTGACGCAATGTAGCAAAGAAAATCCGAATCCATTCAGGTGTCCATTTTGCCGAAAGCTCTATAGTTCCCGACAGGTAGGTATTATAATATAGAGAATAGTTTCATAGGCACGCCATTTGAGACAAAAATAGCAACGGACGATTGATCCACCCAGTTCCACCCGCACCCGCCATGATATGATAATATGATACACCATCAAATGTGACATTTCGATGGAAAAAAAAGCGTGTCGCGTTCACAGGCTATCTCATAAATATTAGGACGTCTGTCTGTCGTTATATTTATCGCAAGCATTGTGTACGTATAACACTATACATGCGCTAGTTTTCCTAGTTAGTATGATTGACCATTGAAAACATTTTACGTTTTCCTCTTAT
Source organism: Lednia tumana (assembly GCA_003287335.1). Classification (NCBI taxonomy): domain Eukaryota; kingdom Metazoa; phylum Arthropoda; class Insecta; order Plecoptera; family Nemouridae; genus Lednia; species Lednia tumana. The sequence continues at coordinate 4,174 of QKMV01002062.1, forward strand.
ATATTTCAAAATGAACCCTAATGCTAAACACTGTGTAAGCTCAAATCATGGTGTGTCCAGTTTTATATTTCTCCTGCTATCGCGAGAAGATGGTTAGAATAGTTGCCAAAATTAGAGAAAAAGCATTTCAATAATTCAAATTTCCCAATGGAAGCTTGCATGATTATTATTTCTTATGCCACGATAAAATGTTTGGATGGCACAAATATGCTGCGCCATTATTTCAAAAACTACTTTATAGTTAGGAGACTGTAGACATGTGCAAGCCCACTGGGAAAATGTAAAATAAGCACAACTTTACAAGCACACGAAATGGAGCCCCTCATTACTGGAATGGAGTGGTTAAAAGCCTTTTATGCTGCATGTTTACTAGTTTTTTTACTAAGAGAGGCGCTTTCAATCTTCCACAGCTCACTCGGAATATGACGATGACGCATACATGAAATATGGATTTGTCAACTTTTAACTCTTTTAGTGACGTGCCAGTGCATTTCCTTCAACAACTCGTGATTCAAATAGGTTTTCTTGGATATGATATTTGATTTCAATGTTCATTCGTCCGTAATTTTACCAGTTTGAGACGCGCATGAAGTTGGCCCACCTTAACTGAATTGTGCAGAAAAACTCTTTTTTCTAGACATTTCCCTCACATACTATAAGATCCGATCAAAGCTGTAAACAAAGATGCAAAGATGCACTAGTGCTGATTTGCCCAGTTGCAGCACACCAGATAGCCGACAATCAAAAAAGGAACTAGACAGGACGTAAAATTACCTATCAGAGAAAAAAGCACGTCGGTAGATACTGAAACACTTTTTCTTCCCACGAAAACAGCCTGGCTCTAAACAGGTTCTACCAGGCTCTACTGGTTCTTATCCCATCTTCGTGAAATTGGGCGTTGGGGTAGAGGAGTAATTGAATAGATCAACGTTTTGCTGACAACTAGTAGATGGCGCTATCAAATCAACTAAGAACCTCCGTAGCTACAATGAATCAATTTCAGCCTGTGGTGCAGACTGTACAATTTCCAACATGCAATTGCAATTCGTCGTAGTCTCCATCGACATGGACTAAAAAGCAAAGTAGCGTGCAAAACTAACTCAGCGATAGGAAAACAAACCACGCCTCGGCAACTGGCAAGGAAATTGCTAATACCAGTGTGGCTAGGAGCAAGCTATTAACTTGAAAAATAGCTATTTATGTACAGAAACATGGGTAGAAATTGTGAAGAAACTAAGTGCCTTTATTATCTTAAATCTCAATTAACGCTCTCCGTTAGATTCATTGTGCAACAAGGAACTAGGTGTGATCCACTTCAGTTTTGGGTGTTACACGTTTGAACAATAAATTTATAGAACCATGGTTCGTATAAAGAAAGTATCTTTTAAGTTTATAAAAGGTGTTAAACTGGGAAAATAAATCATAAGTGCATTGCATTTCAAAGGAATGCACTCACTTAGGGAAACAACAAAATTCCGTCAGTTACTGTGGATGGTCCGAAGAAAATTAGTGTCCTATGTGTCTAGATTGATTAACTTGGGAGCAAAAATTAAATAAGGAACTGTTTACGACCATTTTTTCATGCGGTGAATATTCTCTAAAATATGGGAGATCATACTGTTTTACACCCACAAAATAGGCTGTATAGCTATACCTCTCTGTGCTAATTGTCACTAGCACCCCTGTTGACAAACAAGTTCTTCCAGTAAATAGAGTGTAGCTGTCTTATTCCGCAAGTACAGTAGATTGTAAGCCATGGAAAACTAGCCAGTGATAGGACCAGTGTGATGTCACTGTCAGGGTCCAGGAAGTAGCAGAGGGCCACATCTATCCCCACAAAATATAGGCAATTGAAAATATTACTCACATGCCAACTCTTGGCCACAAAGTCGCATGTAGGCGACTAAAATAGCTACGCAACACATTTGCAGGATACGCCATAAACGTGTGTGTGCAGTGCATTTATCCTACCTATCTACCTAAATATATTACCCTATGATATGTGAGAATTGGCACATCTGGCGCTGGCATTCTGAACAAATTTTGCTCCCATGCAAGCTGGAGGAAAAGTGGTCGAACATAGCATTTTTAAGCTGGGGTGCTCAAGTCGAAAACTCCCATAAGGGAACTCCCAACAGGGAATTTTTCAACCCTGAGCACCTGGAGGAATTTTGGTCCAAAAATATTGGGGGTTGACGACATGATCATTCATCTTTCCTATGTAATATGAAAGCTGCCTCGGCAATAGACGGTTTATTTTAGGCACAGACATTTGATAACCGAAGGGATGTGTCGTATTTTACGCATATTCCTGTGCTATTCTCCCGTTGATCGAGTCGCCGCGCGCCCTACCGAAATCTACTCTTGTATAGAATGTATAGAATACATGTATAGAATTTCAATAATATTTCTTGGAATCTTAATGCATTGAAGTCATCATAAACATTTCATTTTAGAGGGTTACAGCCCCTTTAACTAGCAATGCATGCTCATTGATATGCGCATTTAAACGGATACAATCAGTGTTATAGGCACAGAACCGAGTCTGGATTGACTTAGTTGAATTCAATTATTCGGATACGCATATTAGCTCTGCTGCCATGTTAGGTCAAATCGCTGCATAATCACAGGCAACAGTCCGTGAAACCAAAACAAAACTCAACACCAACTCCGATTCACAACACAAGTATCAGCGTTATTTCAGATCTCATTGCGAGGGTGTCATTTTCTGGCAAATGTGCTGATAATAACGAACAGTCGTCATGTCATCAAGTCGGTCATACCTTTGAAGATATGGTATGTATGTAATATGACTGATCATTAGTGGTATACGTACTGTACTGCACTAAAATAATAATCTTGTGACGCAGTACAGCGCAGCGCACCTCGTGTACAGTGTGAGCGATCGATACTACTCTACACCCACAAAATGGCTGGCTTGGCCATACTTTCCTGTGTGATTGTCACCAGCGCACCTAGCGGAAAAGTATTGTAAGAAAGTGTACAGTGCATGAATTTTCGCCGTGTGAAAATAACTTGCATGTGTGTGCAAAGAACCAGAATGAATAACAAGATGTTTTGTAATCCAACGTGTAAATAGGTAATTGGCGATGATGGTTTCAGTTGTCAGTGATCGGAATACTAAACAGTTTCGGAACAAGAAGTGCCATCATCGCCTTATTTAAGATCAACTTTCAATTATGCGACAATGTCATCAATTGAAACCTACGCACAGGATACGACATTTTACGAACGCAGAATGTCAAATGTTCACACTTGAGTCTCGCATTGTCAATTGTCATTGAATTCTTCCTACAATTAGCATAGCTATGCAATACCTACAACAATAGAAATAATGTACTATAGATATACGGTAACTATAAATATCGTAATCTTCACAAGCACACAGCTCTGACATCACACTAGAGACAAGTGTTATCGGGACACTCGTAATGTCTAACGAGTTTAACTTTAACGATTGAAGATGGAATTATTGATAGGTATCTATATTTAGAAATATTAAAAAGCTTGTTAACTTGAATTGTTACTTGTTACACACACGGGTCTCTAAAAGTCATTAATAAGGTCAAAGGTCCTTGTTCTCTGAACAAAAGCTGCTGCAGCTAGCAAGAGAATGTCAATACGCATGAATAACTTATATACTATACGTAATAGCGTCTTGAATTGCGCCCCGAAGCAATAATAAGCACGTAACTTATTAAATATTTAATACGCGAGGCCTAGCCTCTCGAGGTGTGCGTGTGCATTACTATAGAGAAAGTCTACGCACTCGAATCAGGTGGCAATAAAGATAAAGAATCAAGAGGAACTAAGAGCAATAGACCACAAATGTGTTGTGAGGCCATAACATAGATTACAGGTCCTATAGCCATAGCGTGCATGGTAAAAGCTAAAGCCAGGATTGAAATATATGAAAATATAATTTAAGAGGATACCTACTTTTACCGATTCATAATTTCTCATTATTATTTACGTTGAACATGAAATTTCGATTTCAGTTTTTCGATACATGCCTCGTACTGACCATACCCTGATCAAATGGAATTGGGGGATGCATTTTATGTCTATATTGATCCACGCCTGCACCTAACACAGGAGGGTGAAATAATACCAAGTTGTAACCATTGTACAAGATAGGGGAGTATAAATTATGAACCTTGAGAGATGAAGCCCCGAGGTTTAAGTCGTGGTTTAATTTTCGTTTTTATCATAATATGTCTTCAAAATTGCCATGGAGCTCAGTAATCATGTGCTCTGTTTAACGTCTGGAATAAAAAGTGTGTGCACACTATTATCGTGAAGAAACCGGCGGCCGACCACAGCCCGGCTTCGCCGGAAGTGCGCTTTGTTTTAAGATCACTTTGTTTTCCGGTTATTCTCCGGATGCATCTGACCGTGTCGCGGACATATCGAGCCAACCACACGCAAACCTTGGACTGGAAAGCGGTTAAAAGTGTAAAATGCCATCCGTTTAATTCGGTCGAATGGAAAAATTACCTACGTTATTCAGTTTGGGGAATGGAGTCGCCGTCAGTTATTAGTGTAGAGGGGCTGAGTTATCTTGAAACTTGAAATCGATCGGTAGACTTCAATACAATTTTATGGTCAAAACTGAGATATGCCTGAAGTTCGGTACATGTTTCACAATTTTCTTCAATTCTATACAATTTGATGTTCTATTTTTACTTTACAACCAAGTCATGACCGCTCGACCGCGCATAGCAGCAAATCCTTCACGGATGATAACTCTCACGTAACGTCGACCAACTAAACCACTGACTAAACCCTGCATCAGTACACGGGGCACATGCCTCGCGCTAAACGGCAGGAGAAGAATGTCCAAAATGCTCAACATCTTGTAGGGGCAGCGGGCATTGACGACTGCAAGGCTTCATATTTCCGAAATATACAGCGCTGAACTCGCGATGAACAGTATTGGCGTTCACAACGATTTCGTAGCCGTGTGCCAAATGGGTCAAGTTATCAAGTGGATTCACTCTCGGCATGAAAATTGTTATTCTGATTTTAATTGTCCGATGATTGAAAGCTGAAATGTACGCAAATCGTCCACTCCGATTGAGCTACTCTGTAAGTTACGACATTGTCACGTCATCAATCAATTTGCCTGAAGCTTTTCTTCAAATTTGTTTAAGTTGCACCCAATGATGCTTCGCCAGTGAAATTGGCAGTTAATGTTGGGCACTGGGCTGAGCCTGAGTGTAAAGGTAGGTACCAGTACTTTTACTTATAGGCTTGACAAAATGGAATTTGGCAAATCTGTTAGGTGAATAATCTTTGCTGCAGCCTTGTGACAAGCTATTCTTGGTTTCTCATGAGCGGGGACCAAGATATTGACACGTACTAGCGGGTTGACCAAAATAGGAACTAAAAGGTGTGAAAGAACGTCGTTTACCAAATTGGAGACCCTTCTCTGGCCTTTTTCAATCATCGTCTCCACGCACGGGGGTTTTTTTGGAGTTCGTTTGAACTTTAAACTCAAATGCGAACGAATAGAGTTGGTTATTGAGATTGAGTGCACCAATTTTCACGAGAATGTTCTTGTAATGAATTCTGGTGACGGACTGTACACTGTTTGCAGTTTATTGCTATAACAAATCGATTTACACTTACAGCATTACGCCCCATTGCCCAAGGCAAACTTCCGATCATTCTGCAACTTTCTCATCTCAAAAATTACTATAGTACCAACTACCAATATGATTTTCAAGAAATCTGACAACACTAAAATATGCAAACCCTGCAGCTGCTTGCCAAACAATTACATCAGATCGCTTGTATATTGAAATGAGTAGAGCTGAAATAAGAATGCGCCACGATCCTAACAAAGTGCCGCCTATTTATATCTTGCAAGATTTAACTGGCAGCAGTGAGCACATGGCAGATGTTGATCGGTGTGTATTGTTTGGATCAGCAAAGATGGCGAAAGATTTGCAAAATATTCGCACTCTGTATATATATACGCATATATAAGACGTAGGTACAGGTTTTTTTGTTCACATGCATGGTATTCGCAGCCCATTACTCCCTATACATCTGGCAAGCTGCAACCAGAAGGCTGCAACCAGAAGGCTGCAACTAGAAGGCTGCAACCCGTCGCGGCAAGTAAATTGGGGGTGAAAAAGTGCTTTAGGTCACTAATTGTTTTTTTGGTTTAATGTAAGGGATGTTAGTCCCACACATTTGGGTTTCGACTTCATCCTAGCGCTCGAACAACAAGCAGTATGATGTACAACCTATACACTACCTACTTTGTATATAATATTTCGTCTTCGGGAAAATAGATAAATGAGGGGAAATATTGTCGGCCAGCTTCATGTTGACAAAATGGCAATTTTCTGTTCCGTTTGAAATTTTCGGCAATGTACAGCCACATAAAGTGGAGGCCAAAGCCATTACCATTATAGCGATGATTCACACGTGTCGACTGTTATAGAAGAGCAGATGCCACTCTAAAAAGGGGAAAGTGTTCGCCAAAGTGTGCCCCACACTCACAACTCGCGCTGATACACCTCCCACAGCCGACGTTTGCAGAGTACTCCAATTTCGCACCGCACAGCGTCAGTGAGCCACGACCTTAGCGGCAATGCCGAGACAGACACGTTTCCTGCGAGCCTGACAATGATTACATCATGACTCACCCACAACATTGCTGGGAATTGATTGACTGACCCCCTCTCCATCGAACACATGCTTCTACAAAGTGACACACTCACCACGCGAATCAGCCGACAACATTGGTGTCAATTACACAGCCAACCTAATTCACGGCAGTTTAATAAACGCACAGCGAAACCTTCTCACAAGCTGTAACATTTTGATGGAGGACATACTTCACCTTACACAGGGAAAACAGAAAATCGACTGGATCGGCTGACTGGGATTCACCAACCAACTTTTAATCTAAATTTGATGACAAACAAGAATACGACGACTTTTAGCCTGGAAAATATTTTGGTGAACTCCATCATTATACACGTAAGGGTGTAACAATCAGATGGTCCGATCTATGCTAACTCCATTTGTGAGCGATTTGTTTCATTTGCGAATTGGCGACAAAGTCATTGGACAATGTGCGATCCGGTTAGTTGAGATCTTCGCGCAAAACAATGAAAACTTGTCAAGATTCAAGGTCTGCTACAGACTTGTATGGCTGTAAAGATACTCCTTCGTTAATAGTTGCTCTAATAGCAGGCCTATTGCTTTGTTTCTAGCATGCAGGTGTAGGCATTGTTGGACACGACGCAGTTCAAGGCTGAGAATTTCAGCTCTCAATTAAAATCCTTAATTTATGAGAGGTAACTAAGTCTAACCTATTGCATACCAACTCGACATTGATCTCTCTGCTAGGATACTAATGCTCTAGAGAGGGTGAAGCGGTGGAAAGGATGATTCCAAACTCCAGTTCTTCGAAACGCTCGTCTGAGAAATTACGTTCAGTGATTTCATCCCAAGAGTGCACTCGGTATGCGTAGGGATCGATGTATAACTGTTCGCAGCTTTACAATATGTGAAACGAGAGAAGAAAATACAGCTAACTGTTCTGTACTATCCAAGAAAACAGCAGACCGGTTTATTTGACCACGATAATTAATTTCTCGTACGCCCTAAAGCTGCGAAACATAGAAACGGACGGAAGGAGCCCCAGCGTTATTTCTTACCGTTACGTTAGGGTGGCAACCGGCAAGAGCCGTGCAGCGAAGGGCTGAAGCAGCTGACTCACTAACTTTCTATAACGACCCCCGAACAAAACAAAAACGCACCCTGCATGCATTGTTTCTTGGCCTCAGAACGCATGTTTCGGCTTACTCTACGATTGTTCAGCTTATGTGTGTTGCCTGGGTGCTTGTGCGTGCGCGACAATATTAATATGCAGATGAGGCGTATTTCATCGAGCATGTCCGAAAATGTGACCATGAAATGAACAGGGCAACGGTCATATTTATTCACCATTATCGAGGGAGCTTAATGAAAATTGGAATAAATTACAACACTCTAAGATGGCTTTTGTAAGCCAAGGATTCGAAACGTTACTATTCAGAACACTGACATGGAATTGATGGGATTCTGAGGTCAAATGTCATATTAACTTAAGATTGGTATGGATCAGAAAATATTATCCTATCTATTGCACAGAGCATAGGGTGGTTACAGTAAAAGATATACTCATTTCACATCGCAAATCAATTCATGATATTAATTAATGTGGTACTTACGAACTTAATATTAATATTTTTGATACCTATTGGCTAATAGATGGTATTTTTGCGTCAGTTATCCACTTTAAAGAGACGGTTTCTAAGTGATAAAAACTATAAAGTGATTGTCAAAAATTTCATTCAAAACTTATCATTCACATTCGTATGTAAACTAAGACATTGCATGTTCACTATGAGACGAGTGATGACCGATCAGCATCAGTCAAATTTGCAAACAGGAAGTGTTACGGGTATATAATTGGGTGCAGTAAAAATAAGTGACAGTACATCGGTTGTTCATCTTATCGGGTGTTAGTTGTGACTTAATAATGTCTAGATAGCGCAATGATTGATAAGACAAGCCGCAACATAGATGCTCGAAGATGACACGATGTGCGCGAAATGTCAACAATCGGCACTCCAGCCTGGCCCAACCCTGGTTGTTGACAATGGCTTACCCGCTATCACTGTGTCGCTTAGGTCAAACTTCCCGACGGCGTTGGGGAAATCCTTGAGTTTCCTTCCACTTAACTTTAATTCACCACTTAAATGTGCTTCTTCTAATATTTTCTCTAAAGAACGCGTTAATTTGCTATGTAATTGACCGCTCACAGTCGACGAGACCTTCGCCATGTCTCATTTCTAATGTACTGAGTGATTCCAAATTTTGACATCACAGTAGTGACAGCGCTAGCTGTTCCACTTCGACAAATAAACGAGCGGCACCGACAGTGACCGACCATTTAAAATGTGGAGGAAATCGAAAACTACCCAATAAAATCAAAACCCAATCTGTTTATTGAATTTTAAACTCTTCTCATTATTCAGTAGCACTTACATATAATCGCATGAGGATTAAATTCACTGATCGTTACTCTTGGCACCTGTAAATTTTATCAAACGAACTTGTTTCAAACTTTTATCAAACAAAATATCATCATTATCAAACAAACTGGACTGTTTCACAAAAAAGTTGCAATCTCCCAATACCTCTGGAAAAATTGGATTAACACTAGCTTATTTTGGCATGACATTTGTTTTTGTTAGATTTGTTTGTATGTTGCCTTCTGTTTTATAACCTCGATACGTAGTTACCTCGGTATGTTTATTACCTTGGCAGTTCTTGAAGACAGAAATAGTTTTTTAGTTTCTGAAACGTCAACGTTAAAGTCTTTTTATTCGAGAATATTCCATGCAGTTAGGCAAGCTTTGGTAAGCTTTTTTTTATAAATGGTAGAGACGATACCTAACTACTACTTTTACGTTATCTTAATAAAATATTAGGTGGTGGCAATAGTTTAATTTGTTTCACGAAAAGTAGTGGCACTACTCTCACCTTAATTTTGCGTTTCATTGCCTAACTTCCACTTGCTCAGTGGGAGTAAAAACTTGATACTTTTCAAAATATTTTAAAATCAAGTGAAAGAGGACATGCATGGGCAATGGAAGATGACCAGCAGATTTTAAGAATATTAAAATCACTTCAAAAATACCTGCTTACACGCAGACTTGAACCCCGGACCTTTTTGCTTACCGGGCAAATGCTCTAACCACTGAGCTAAGCAAGGTACGGCATTTCGGTAGTGGTCTTAAGGACTTTCTAACCCTTTTTTCGACTCACGCATTGACTGTTTAAAATCGCTATAATTAATAGATGACACGATCGATTTACAATCTGTTTCGACTGACAGAAAGAGAATTGATTCAGTAAACTATGTACCTGATAACAGCTCTTTAAAA
>QKMV01002063.1:0-14149 GCA_003287335.1 Lednia tumana
AATTTTATAAGTGCCAATGTTCAGACCCCTGGGATCATTATTCATTACTCTTTAGCCAAGGTGTGCAAAATTATCTTTACGTGGTTGTAGGTATGTACATAATCACGAATTAAATATAAATAAAATAAATATAATACACAAGAAAATCATGAACGCAAAGATGAAAATAAATGAATGAGATTGCAGCTCTTGCCAAAACTTCTACGGAAACTGCAAAGTATACTGTTTGTTTCCATAACTTGATACTTGTTGAATAAATTTCCACGCCTAGTATCCGCATACCAGCTTAAAAACAAATCCTGATATGTTGAAATTAAAACTACTACTATGATATGCACCTAAACAGTGATTAATTTGTTTCCAATTGCATTGACTTAGTCAAGCTGGATATTAAAAGCAGACTAACTAATTATTTTATAATATTTACATCTGCAACCATCAATCAATACCTAAACATATACATAAAGCATCCATTTCTGGCAGTTTTCATAGCATGCTGGTTTGAAATATTATTCTGTACACGACGCAAAATAGGCCAACCCACAAAAAAATAGACGAGGCTTATCCAACTTCCGACACTAATGGTTGGCAGTCTTTATCTTAGATACCTAGGTGGTGAGAAACTTAAAAGAAAACCCTATTTGTGGTGAGTGATTGCAACGTAGAAATTGATAAATCGAGGGAATTTGAAAGTTATCGGTAGAAATAGTTGACGTAAGTTTAATGACAAGGAATAAACTTGTAAGTATCCTCGAGTAAGCAGGTATTTTTGAAGTGATTTTAATATTCTTAAAACGTAAGTTTTATCTTTGCTTCCTGGAAATAGTGTGAAATATATTTGTTTAGATTTTGCATATCATGGCTACACCAATTTCTTGGGGTTCCCGAGACAAGTCTCTCAGATAATTTTGTTGCTTTATTGTGTTTGGCTTAAAATAATTGGCTTAAAAATATCCTTTACTTTTCTTTCTACAAAGTTTTTAAAGTGATCTACGCCAGTTTTAAAATTGGCATCTATTTAGTTGCTCAAAAATACCGTGCTTTTCCACGTAGCTACTAATGACGTCATATATTGTTGCGATAGGCTGTTGCCCCCCCCCGGATTCGCTATCAAGTTAAGCTTCCTAGTGGCGAGATTAAATTTCAAGTACACATAACAATACATCATAGTGCATTTGCAGCATCACTTTAATCTGACAAATTCTGTTTTTTTAAAGTGACTTAACTGAGCCACAAAACTACGTGCACAAGGAAAGTCAGAGTAGATCCGTGATCCAGAAAAAATTCTTTGTCCGCAAAAACTTTAGAGAATGCAATCTGGACTTGAGGAGACTGTCCTATAGGAGCCGTTTTACTGGCTAGACCACGGGCCGCCAGTTGAATAAACCTGTCTAGACCGATCAAGGCATAGGAGTAACGCCGGAGAAAGATGGAATATTTCAGAGCAGTTAACGGCCTGGTTATCGAGAGGTCCTGGGTTCAATTTCCAGTTCTGATGCACATTTTTCATGTTTCCCTTCTCTTCATTTCATCGGTTGCTCGTTACAGCTCCCACCCAAAAAAGCCACATTCTAAATGTTCCATCTTTCTTACACGCTAAGCTCCGGCTATCCAACCTTCCATTTTGCTCTTGAGCTTCAATGTTTATGGTGGGTCAGTGTTAGCAAATAAGAGCAATACAAGTCTTAAGTTTAGTCACATGCCCAAAACACAACAGAAATACCGTAGTAGGCTAAAAATTGATCAAAATTAATCATTTTACCTTGTGGCACACGCATGCAAACACAAACAATCATCAACCTCAAGTTTTTTCAACCAAATTTTTATGTTTTTTTGATTGTGGGAATTTGGATACTACTGGAATTTGACGACGGATTTGTTTGGTAGGTGTTAAGTTCGCGGCAGTGAGTGCAACCGCCTTGTAATTGGGAGGTCCAGGTTCATTCCTAGTGACCGGCCACATTGCCTGTGGTTTTCAATGATTTCGACCCTTTTAGGCAAATGCTGGGAATGTTCCTCTATCAAAAAAGGATCGTATGCACATGAGCAGCTATGTGCCCCTCCCTCCACTCATTTGAAAAGTTAGGAGCTTTGATTTCTTTCAGCACTGTCAGAAATTTTGGGATGTTTAAATATCTGACCCACCAGCACCTCTGTTCCCATGACTCAAAATTTGGAGCTGCGTTAATTAGCAATACTATGCAATGCGGACAATTGTTTATTTCGAGTCAATTTTTATAGGATTTCTAATGGTTTGAGATGGATGGGAATCAAATGTATACATTTACAATTTAGCCGAGGGCCGTAGAAAAAGGGTCTGCCGGCTCGAGAGTTGAACATGACTGGGGTACGAGATCTACATAAATAATTTGATCAATTTGTTCTTATGTAGACATAAAATTTGTCCATAAATAGGACTTAATCGAGAAACTATGCTAGCAAGTAAATATGCTGCAATCAGATATAAAACAATCTACAAACTTCATTAAATATTCCAGAGAAGAGTAATTCGAAATCGTACTTATCAAGTCAAAAAGTTCACTGAAATAAGTTCACGTGGTAGTATAAGCTTCAATCAATGCTCAAGGCAAGGCTTACTTTTAAGTAAAGACCAATTTCCCCACACTATAGTTGTGCTCCGAACATTTCATGGTTTCGTCATATTAACAGTATTCGCACGACAAGGATGCGCAGTCATAAGCTGTAGATGGGCAAGCATTACACTTAAATACGAAAGATCTTTGGACCGTGCCCATCAAAGGCAGTTCATGACGGGAGATCGCTACCATTTTTATAAGTAGGTAACCTACATGCCCTACTCTGATTTAGTGTTGTCGTTAACGCCTTTGGTCTTACTATAAATTCAGCCACGGATGGTTGAGTAATGATTCTTTGCTGCGATCACCGTAGTCGTACAAAACCTCTTCTCCTTCTTTGATACACTCCTTGGCGATAAGAACTAAATGCGGTTTGTTGTTGATGGATATAGTCTTTGTTGTTAAATTACCATTCCGACTGTGGTTGACTAACCGGCCCAGACGACCAGTTTCTTTCGTGGCATCAATGCTGGAAAAAAAACTCCTTTTAGCATGATAGCGAGATCTTTAACCATGAAACTCCAGTACAGTTAAGGGCGTAGAATCCTACTATCATTTAAAAAATGTCAGTCTCAAAGAGGTCTCCAACCAATGACCTCTAGATTAGAGCTCTGGTGCTGTACCAACCAAGGTACTGAGCCGATGACAAACTTGAGGCGATAGGAGCGTTGATTCTCTACATTCTTTTTGCCTTTGAGGGCCGTAAAACCTGTAAGGCTGTTATAATCTCAAGTTTGTTGTTGGCTCAGCACAAATGTGTACGTCTGGGGTTTTTGTCCTTGTTGAGACTGATAATTTAGAAATAATACAGAGATGGAAACTGCTATTTTAATATTTCGTTGAAATAGTTGGTTGGTACATGGTTTGGTGGGTTGAAAGGGGGGAATTACTAAGTAATTTGTTTCAACCTCGTAAAATGTTAACCTTTGTGCCAAAAAATGACAAAATTACCCACGTTAAATTCAGGAATGTCTAAGTCCTTCACATAGTTACATCTACACTTTAAAGTTACATCATTCCTAACTTATGTTGTGTTAGTGAAAAATCGTGAAACAATAAAATTTAACACAAAAATACAAATACAAGATAAGTTTGTTCCAGAAAATTAAATTAAAAACAATTACTTTTATACTACCTAACAAAATCTAAGATTGAAATGCAAAAAAATAGCATACCAGTATTGCATGTTTTTGTACTTGAAGTAGTACATGTAGCAACCAGTGTTTTGATCTTGAGTGTAAAGCTGCTCACGGGTTTTAGCATCGCTCATATGGATCAGCTCTCCAGAATACTCGATGACAAAGTCGCCTTTGAAAAACTGGCGAGTTGTGACGATCCCTCGGCCCTTTCCTTCAAAGTTACGGATCTGGAAAGTCCAACAGTTATACAGTGATCAGTCAACTTGTTTTTAAACTTCTGTTAATACAATCAATAGTGACAGATAGACAAATGCTGGGAAGTATCATAGTGAAGGTTACTTGTTTAACAGCTAAACTTGAACCATAAATAAAAAGATGCACCATAACTGCATGCAAAAGGCATTCACCTCCAAGCCATCTTCGCATTCAGATTTGACGGCAGCCTCCAGCATCATTTGCTGTTCTTCTAGGACAGTTCGTTTAGTCTTACGAATACTACGTCTGATGGGGAAATACTCAGTGACTTTGTGATTCGTCAGAGCAATCTCTTTCTTCGATAATCGTTGCGGCTTTATGATTAAATTGGGCTCTGTCCGCTGATTTGATGTTTGACTTGGGTTCAATCGCCGTTTAGCTTTCAGAGCCTTTTTTGGCGTAGCTTCGATTTTCAACTTCGATAAAATACTTGCAGGAGACTGCGAGATTTTTAAAGGCCTGTCGATTTCTCCATCGCAAAGTTGTATCTTGTGCGGAGTCGGCGATATTACGGATTCTGGAGACGGCTTCATTTCCAAGTTTGGTGTTCTAACGATTTCTGGGCTAAGAACTTCCTTTTTCACAACTTGTATGTGCTTTATTTCACCTTCTGCTGCCAGGTTATCTGTAGGAACTAGACCCTGCCCTGCTTCTGGATAAGGTTCTTCTACTTTCAGTTCTTTTGTATTGATCTCCTCTGTCTCAGTCTTTACTTTTACTTCCACCTTGACTTCTTCAGACTTCTCTTCAAGCTCCAAACTCTTGTTAAGTCGGGGAGATGTACGACACACCGAAGCCGAGACATCGAGTCCAGGTACCTCTATGGTGATGGGAATAAGCCTTGATGGCTCTGGTTTTGTACAGCTCTGTATGCTTTGCCAGACTTGTACCTCAAGTTGAGGGTTCTGATTCTCAGAAGAATTGGCGTAAATTGCATAGAAAGCCCGTGTGTTGACTCCCCTTGGATTGATATTATGGGAAGTGCCATTAGAAAGTTTGCCTCGAAAAATCTTTGCTATCTGTAAGTCCTTCTTCCTTGGCGATTTAAATTTTACTTCTGAGCCTTCTTCGGGTAATACATCCAATTTCCTTGGGCTTGTGGTACATTTCCGTTGAACTGGAAAAGTCAAGACAAACATCAAGCTATAATCATCAATTCACAGTGCAGTTTCCCCCCGTTCAAACACAAGCTAGGCACAGGGTATAGAAAATGCCACTTAACCAATCGTAGACACTATAGGTAATAAACTATGACGAATGCAACCCATCATTAAATATTCTTGACTTCCATGCTTTTAATAGACAATAGTACTGCAGTAGCTGATTATTTTGTCCTCAAGTCTGTCCATTAGGCAAGTGAATTCCATATAGCCAAAACAGAGGGAAGGCCCCAATAACCTAGGAAATGAAGGATTTCTTACCTCGAACCATAATGCTGAGGAGGGAAGCTTTAAAACAACGGAATGAAATTGTTAGCGTTGTTAAGAGAGCGCGCTTTGGCTACTCGCACATCTGACAGTGGTAAACCATTGCTTCTGCCCAGGGATGCTTTGCTAGGCACAAGACCAATGCAAGTGATAAATTTGAAAGGAGTCACTACAATCCCAGACTGACACAAAAAAAGCTTATTCATCTACAAAGGAGAAGTCGTGAAGTAATCCTAAGCTGTGTACGTCTAGAAACTAGGAAACAAAGCTGTTGAATCCTTAGGATGCATCCAGATCTGTACAGCTTGTAAATAAATTAAAGCTAATTAAAAATTGAAACGCTTCGTGAAATAAACCCTGTCGTCCAGATTACTGTAGCTCGCTTGTGATTGGTTGCCCGAGGTTGCAATCATGGCAGGGAAGCGTACATATTGCAAAGCTACCAACATGTGAAGAAAAAATCTATGTTTGACAGTTCGATGACCGCAAATATGTCTATTCGCTTAGGAAAAACAAGGAAGTAAAATTTAATAAGTGTGATTCCTGTTGGTTAATTGAATCAAACTTTGTGATTTAGTACACTCTAGGTGACTTTTAATTGTTTGAATGCAGTTGTGATCCTGGGTAGGGGGGTAGGGGGAGATAACCTTGGTGGGTGTCACTTCAAATTTGCTGTCAACGCTGGAGCATGCTGGGAGTC
Organism: Lednia tumana; assembly: GCA_003287335.1. Classification (NCBI taxonomy): domain Eukaryota; kingdom Metazoa; phylum Arthropoda; class Insecta; order Plecoptera; family Nemouridae; genus Lednia; species Lednia tumana. The sequence continues at coordinate 6,119 of QKMV01002063.1, forward strand.
TGAGTTTCAAGATGGCGGGACGAAGCATTAATTAAAAGACGAAAGAAAGTCCGCGATCTGACAAAATGTCTCGCCCGAAAAGATCGGTGAGTGATTAAAGATTATTTCTTTGCAGAAGCTCAAGGAACTAATTGAGCACCGATTTCACACAAGATTGGTCAAGTTGCATTGCTTGCTGGTGGAATATTCGCCGATACTATGCATTTGTTATTTTTATGTTCCTGGAATGGTCTAGGGCAGCTCTCCTGCGGCTCATTTAACCCAGAATTTGCCGATAAATATACGGTTTAAGATAAAAGTGCACTTTTCCCCATATCTTATGTCATTTCAGGATGATGCCCTGTATTTTGCTCCAAGATTATGACATTACACAAGCCGAAAGTCTTTGTTATACAGGCTCTCCTTGATCTTCCCCCCAAATAATAAAAAAAAAACTTTACCAGGGCCTAGAACTAGCATAGCTGGTTAGCACTGCATTTCACTACCATTCTTTACACAGGCCGTCAAGAAGACGAACTACAATGATGTTGTTGAGATCAGCGATGAAAGTTCTGCAGGATCCGGCAGTGATTTTGACGACGATGACGACCCTGATAAAATCGAAGTTCCTGGTAAGGCACCATGCCTTCAACAGATAGAATAGGTCCTTGTTGAACAATTCAATATTATTTAACAATTTTACCTTAACACTTCAATACCTTACTACTATTGGTGTACCTTTTGTGCCTTACCATCCAGTTTGGCTTATCTACAATCAAATGATATTCATCATTCTCAGGGGGCGGGAAAGACCTTGCGACAGCAGCTTCAATCAGTGCATTATCTTCGGTGAAAGATGAGCTGAAAGAAGAAAAGTTTAAAGATGAGGGTGCAAACATTTTAAGTGCACTCTCAAGTATGCCAGCCAAGATTCCGGGTGGGCTGGTCACAAAGGGCAATTCGTCACTGGGCTACGAAAAAGTGCGAGTTAGCGGCCCCGGCCAGACGCCGTTTGCATTTCCATCGCCTGGTATGTTCGGAGGGATGGGCGGGCTGTACCCAGGAATGGGCGGTATGTCTCCCATGCACGGACTGAATGCAGCCCAGATACAACTGCTACAGCAGAGTGAGTCACCGTAGGATGATTTTATTGCGCGTCGTGCAGATTGCACTCAAATCGTTGTTGAATATATTTTTAGTATAAAATGCATAAATAGTGAATGTATTTTTGGTCTGTTTGATAGTCTCTGTTTATTTTGAGTGTATAGTACATACCTTATTTTTTTTCTAATGAAAATTACCTTAACCTCAACGTGCCGAGGTACATCCAGTTAGAATATTGTTTAATGTAGGGCCAGTTTCCCAGTGACCTGTTACGAATGTAACATCCCGTTAACTTATTCGTACCATTTTGGCCACAGCCAATCAAATGCCTTAATTTTTGTTAGCGGATCGTTAAGTATTTTGTATGTCACTGAAAAACTGGCTCTATTACTAGTAGATAATTGGGCTGTATATATGCATATATATAAATACATGTATATGTCGTCTTTTATGGTACATTTGCTGGTAGTTAACTCGTAGTAGTCGACGCTGCCACAAATGCTTTGGCGGTTGTCCCCGCTATTTGGTTACTAGTCCTTTATCAATGACTATTGCACTATTAATAAATAGAATCAACTACAGACTCCAGTACTTTACTGGATTGAAGTGAATATAAATGTGTTTTATTAAAACGTTTCCTACAAGGACAGATTAATATTAATGGTACTGAAATCTGGAATTCGAATTTTCTCGAAGTCTATAACAGTTAGCCATGTCATGTCTGAAGGATTTTCTCTTTTCAGCAATGGAAATGGGAGGGATGGGTGGATTGGGAGGACTTGGAATGGGAATGAATCCCCTGATGAACCCATTCCTGATGAACCAGAATGGTATGCTTCTCAACCACCTGCTCAATCCCGGGATGAACGCCATGCATCAAGGATGGGCAGGAGGTCTGTCAGGTAAGATTACAACCAAAAATACATTAGTTAACAGAGAACATTTGGTGGGACAGTGGGATTTGACGATTTTATGCTGTTTCCTTCCCTATCTAGGAAAGACAGTGTCACAGATGTGGAAGAATGAAGATGCCAAGATGAACCAGATGGGAGTACAAGAAGAGGAAGAGGGGGATGATGAGGAGATGGGTGTGGCTGAGACGTATGCTGACTACATGCCAACAAAGTGTAAGTCCCGTGATACCTCAGAATTGCTCAGAACAATTTGACCAAGCTCGAAAGCGCAGTGAAAATGCATCTGTTTTGCAACCGGAAGGTCCGAGGTTTGATCGCGTCGATTCCAGGCAAATGCTGGGCAGGTTCTTCTACCAAAAGGGCACGGCCATTCAGTACCAGCTCTGTTTCTAGTCTATGCAGGCAGCTTTGAAGTTTGTGTGGTCTTCCTGGGTAAAAACCACCAATTTTTGTCATGAGTCAGGTTCCTGTTTCCCGTAGTCAGGAAAAGTATGAAAATCGATGCACGTGTCGGCCATTGGGGAACGCCCTGCAGTGGCACAGTTAGGTTTTTCAGGGCCCTCGGCGAAAATATTTTTTCGGGGCCCATTCTCCCCCAGGGGTATCTGATGTGTTTTACCGCTGGTTATGGATTAGAACCCGGATTCACGATGGGTATTAACTCCCTAATACCGATCAGCCCTCAATTCTTTTGCAGTAATAGCCATCTCTCTAATACCGCTCTAAAGTTACCCTTTGTGTGTCGAGCTTTTAGACCGTAAATGCGGTGATGCGGAAACGAACATAGTTTTAGGGTGCTGACTAAAGAAAAATTTGAAATTAATGTTATTTTTCGTGAAATTTCTATGCATTCGAAATAAAGCTGAGGCCTGAGGACGGCGAATTCAAAACTACGTATTCGAAGACGTGATTTTAAGAAAACCAAACTTTGTTTTCTCCCTCCAAAGATGTGATTAATGGTTTTTCTAAACACCAATATCACAACACAGCTTAAACCAGAGGAAGTAGTCTATTCAGGAGATTTCAGAATCGTTCTGAGGGAAAATTTTCACCGTCTATCTATCCCCCCCTTGGACCTACCGCCTTCTCCATCTAACTGGGATTCCCGTTTGTACCGTTTCCGTTCCGTCGCCTCGTCTAACCGGATCACGTGACGGGGTTGCAGTGAAGCTGGGCCGGAAACACCCCGACCCCGTTGTGGAGACGGCCTCGCTCTCGAGTGTGGCCCCCACCGACGTGTGGTACAAACTGTCGTTGCCGGCGGACACCATCGACACGGGCGCGCTCTCCGCACTCCAGCTGGAGGCCATCACGTACGCCGCCCAGCAGCACGAACATTTCCTGCCTGACGGGTCGCGCGCAGGCTTCCTCATCGGGGACGGCGCGGGCGTCGGTAAACGAATGGTGCTACGTCCATATGCAGTTCACTCTGTCGTTTTAACTTTGCCACTCTAGTCAAGGGTCATTAGGCCTTTGCTCTCAAACTTTGAAGAATATGCAACAAATAATGAATTGTGGCTGGGTGTTAATTTTGTTAATTTATTTTACAAATAAGCTTACTACGATGCATTAATCTCGTCTTAAATGCTGTTATGTAGTAAATATTGAAACGAATAGGTTAGGAGTGCTGGTAATCTATTGTGACATCGATTGTTAGTTTATAGTACCGGCTATGGGCACAGTAAACCAATTATAGGTGCTAGGTTTTTTTCAATCACAATGAAACAATGGACGACTAGTGATCAATGAATTCCAGAGTCAATCAACGTTGGGGGACAATGCTTTTCTTATGGCGTTAAAAATCCCCCAATGCTGATTGCCTCTGGAACACTAGTGGTCCATTACCTATTGAATGAAATTGTTTTATAAAGAAAACGGTAAAATTATAGTAATGAGGTTTTGAGAGCCGCTGGATATGTGTAGTGTTTCTCGGGAGCGCTCTCTTTTGTGCTGTTTTTCGGCATTGAAATACAGTTATCGGCCCAATGTTTCGACGGTGCCGTCGACGGAGACAATTTCTTTGCAATCTTTAAAGTAATTAAAAGCACGAACTTAATACAAAAAATTTCTACGTCACTTTGGTGTAGGTCATTCACGCATGATATGGGCGCCAAATAATTACAGGAAAGTCGTAAGGTTGACACGCCCTTAAATCCCAATATAATAATACAAATGTCAAACTGCTTTGGTCTGAAAGCCTTTTCCATGAGTTTATCTTGTTTGGTGAAAATTGAAAGAAACTTTAAATTGGGTGGGGAGAAGTCATGGGTGCTGGACGTCTATTGATTTATATTTCTAGAGATGAGTAAACGGGGACGTGATGAATGTATTAATCCCACCGTTGTTATCGACTTCTATAGCAAGGCCTGTCTCATCAAGCTTCACACTGGAGAGAAGAAACTAGAATAAATAAAACAGATGCAACTTATAGGGGCCGTAACCCTCTAAAGTGACATCTTTATGTAAGCTTACGTGCATCATGGAAGTGTACAATGACTAAAAAATATTGTGGAAATTATATGAATTTATCAAAATTATTTAATGTTTTGGGCAGCGCGCTTGCCGACTACATCAAGGAATAGCGCGGGAATGTGTGCTAGGTATGACACATTTCTTCGGTAATCACTTGACTGGCTAAAATGAACTACGTATATCAGAGCCAATTTTTTTTTTTAAACGTATGAAAGATGAACCAACATGTCATCTATCTAGTATTGTTTGGATTAAGATTACTCCCCAGTGCTCGGTGTCAAAATATTCCTGTGTAAATTCTTATCAGGGATTTCAACATAAGCTTCCCAGCTAAAAATTTGCATTTGGACCACTTTTCTTCCGGTTTGCTTAGCAAACATCTTCCTTGGTGGAAGGGAAGCGAAACAAGAAAAACGTGTATCTGATCCAGGAATCAAACATTTTGATCCATCTGACAATTCCCTAGTAGTCGTAAACTAGAAAGCCTCACTTTATATTTTCCTTGGTGTCTCTAAATTCCGAACGAACGACCATTTAGACGAGACATGTTTTTAGTTTGAAAATTACAGTCTCTTAGGAACGATTCTGCTAAGCCTACTTTGAAGCGTACCCACAAAGTGTTTTTTTTTAATAACATGGTCCTTGCCTACAATAAATATGGATTTAGAAAGGCAACCGGCTCGAATACTTTGGATTTGGAAAAGACCGGTGGTGCAACTTACCATCAGAAGAAACCGGTAAGCGCTGTGATAAATTGACGGTCGATGTTTTGGTGTAAGCTTTCTTCAAGCCTTCATTCAGCGACCATCTCTCTACACTTGAAGGCTGACGCTGAAGTGTTGCCCAACAATTTATCTGTGTGCTTTCCAGTTTATTATGATGATTAGTTTCACATCCCATCTTTTCCAAATCTAAAGTTCTTCGGCACCTTTAAGTTGACTCTAGAAGCAGCTAAAAAAACTGCCCGTTCTTAGTTTGTTTTAATTACTCCAACAAACTGTTAGTAGCAGAGACACCAAACTTCGTTAATTCCTTAAAGAGTTGAACCGACCTTGTGGAAAAATATATTTTAAATTTTCATTCTCGTTACTTTTTGTTAAACTCGGGTCTATTGTGAAATAATCACGTATTTTTTAATGAAACCTGAGCTAAAAGCAACTAGAAGAAAATTGTAAATACATATTGTCCGCAATCCGGTTGGCTTCTCAATTGAATGCACCAAGTTTTCTGTTTCTGCCACTTACAGTTTTACTGCCGTACGTAAAATAACCAAAAATTTGGTACAGGTTTTTTCCAGTTACCACTAGATTTACCTCAATATGTATTTTCACTGTTTGGATCTTCCTTGCCTATCTAGGGAAATTATTGTGTTGGATGTTCTGATGCTTTGAGAGGCGATGTTGATGTTGTTTTGTTTGAAAAACTTTGTAGAAAGTGCGGAACTACACTGTACAACCAATCAAACTGCTTTCATTTTCCGTTAAGTAACATGCGTGGTTTTGCGATCTCTGCAGGCAAAGGTCGTACGATTGCCGGAATCATCTTCGAAAACTATATCAAGGGACGTAAGCGAGCGCTCTGGATCTCTGTATCCAACGATCTGAAGTACGACACAGAGCGAGATCTGAAGGACATCGGAGCGGGGAAGATCGATGTTCATCCTCTAAACAAAGTAAGAAGCAAAACTCATCAGCTGTTAAAACCTTAGCGATGCTTTACATTGAGATGCATCGTAAAAATGTCTTGTTGATACTGGTGAACTTTAAGCTGGAAATGTGTTAATTTAGCTTCCGAAAGTTTAATTCAAACTTATAAGATCACTCACCTACCTATTGAAATTTTAAATTATTTTGTGTGTGTGTATGGCGTCAGCACTCTTGCAAGTTCAAATGCCGTGGAAATGCCGGTGAACCATTAACTATCACTAACGCTATCTTGTATTTTGCACAAAATAGTTACACAGCCTAACTTCTCTGCATTTTTTACGTTAGGTTTAGGTTTGGCGTTTGCGTTGACACAGAGTAGTCTACCTACTTACAAACCCACGAGTAATTAAACCTTCGTCCATGAAACATCCATGAGAGCAGCATCTGATTGCTAAAATGACTTGTTCACTACTCTGTGTTTGCGCAAACGCCAGTGTCGAACTTTAGGACACTAAAAAATTAAAAAGTGATTGCTCCAGCCAGGAAAGACATAGCCCGATACTCTACTGACTACTGGGGAGCGAGTGTGTAAAAATGTACCCGTAGAAATCAATCGTTTCGTTTCCTCTCTAACTTCCCATATCTTTCAAAGGGCAGCGAAAAGACAACGAGTGATATCCAATGGAAGTATTTTACTCAATCGCACCCCTGAACTATCATTCCGATTTAATTTCCAAAATTACACATAACAAGAGACCGAATTTTCAAAAAAACTCTTATTAAATGGGTTTGACTGCTGAGAACTTCAAACAAACTGCAATCTGTTGTAACAGTAGAAGTTCTCACCAGTTAAACCCATTTAATAACAGTTTTTTTGAAAACTAGTGCTGAAATTAGGCAGAAGACATGCAAGAATTTAATAAAGAGACCGAACTAATTCTCCGTTTCTGTATGGACAGTTCAAGTACGCCAAAATCTCATCTGCCGTCAACGGCAACGTGAAGAGAGGCGTGATATTTGCGACGTACTCGGCTCTGATTGGAGAGTCGACGCAATCCGGTGGCAAATACAAGAGCCGGCTGAAACAGCTGCTGCAGTGGTGCGGCGAAGACTTCGACGGCCTGGTAGTGTTCGACGAATGCCATCGCGCCAAGAATCTGTGTCCTGTTGGATCATCCAAACCCACTAAGACTGGTAAGTTGATTGGCAGTAGAAGTCCATCAGTAGCTAGTGGGTACTAGGATGCGGGCTGATACCTGCAGGTATTCGTTTATTCAATTGAGGACATGGGTGGAAGATGGGCGTAATTTGAAAATTTTAGTTTTGAGATAAATGGGAAAAACAAATGAAACATGGTCACAATTTCAGGTAATTTGTCTCGATATTTTCCTGAATACGGCACACAAAAGTACACATGCAGGAAGTAACAATAGCTCATCGCATGTTTTACGTCCTTCTGAATGGTAAAAGCCAATCTCCGAAAAAAGGGCCTAACTCGAGTTACACCCTTCTTTCACCTAGCGCCTCAATTACACGTGTAGAATTCAGTACCCGCAGGTAATTATTTAATCAAAATGCGCACAGGCTCGGGGTTATAATTAAGCAAAATTTGTGGAAATTTCGTAAAATTGTGAAAACACTAATTTTGTTATGTTTTTAGTGATACGGTTCTGATAATTTGAAAACTGTTTTCCTATCGATAACAAATTCAGTGATCTTATTTACCCTTTCACTGCTATGAGCGCGTTCATGAACCTCGTGCCCGCCATGCCGCGAGCACAAATACGCAATGTGTGTTTCAAATGCCGCACCTTTTTAACTTAGCATCTGACTTGATACCTCAATGGACGACTAGCGTTCCAGAGGCGATCAACATTGGGGGATTTTTAACGCCATAAGAAAAGCATTGTCCCCCA
>QKMV01002064.1:0-14149 GCA_003287335.1 Lednia tumana
CGTTGGGGGACAATGCTTTTCTTATGGCGTTAAAAATCCCCCAATGCTGATCGCCTCTGGAACGCTAGTCGTCCATTTCAAACTTGAAAGTAGGTATTTTGTGAACTGTGATATTTAATTTAGGTAGGTAGGAAGGTAGGAAAGGAAGGGTTGCTATTGAAATTCAATATGTTATCAGTTTAACTGGCTTGCGACCGTAAAAGTGGGCAAAAAATCTATGTGTGTTGTAAAGTTTTGTTTGTGTTATATAACCCTTACTATGTATTAAAAAATGTTATATGTTTATATACCATACTAGGAATGCTATCAATACGTAAAAGAATTGCAGTAAGTCTGTAGTTTCGACTTCAATGTTCCATGGAATTAGAAAACTCAATACCCAAAAATGCAGTCTCTTGTCAATCGAAATAAAACTGATCAGCTATCTGTCGTATGCACCTGAGCCTTCAGGAATCGCAAATGCAGGGTATGTAACATTAGCCCTGAGAAACAAGATGCGGAACTAGGTCAAAATCGCTAATGTCAGCCGCCATAGGAGCAACCGATTTATCATGGAGATGAAATATCTTGCCTATAATTAATCTATGGTAAAAATTAATTGTTATTCAGAGCTACTTGGCTAAAATAGGGCTTGTATAAAGGGGTTGACACTACACGAGTCACGACACAAATTTAGCTCTGCAGAAAAAAGGTTGCAAGTTTCTAAGCACAGATTTCAAATGAGCCATAGACGCATTGAGGGATTTATTTGGAATGTGGTGCAAGTCTCATTTACAAGCATTTCAGGAGGCTTTGGTTTCAGTTGTTAATGATGTGGTATTTTTTGGGTTCATTCAAATTGATATTCATGCCAGTTAAAAATGTAAATATTTTTAATGTGTCAAAATAATTTTTATGCAATTAAGATGGTTGATGATGATAATGCTAAAGTAGGTAATGAGAATTTGATAAAGGTGACAGCCAAAATTTGAAATGCATAACTGACATTCTGAAAAAAGAAATGGACTTAATGGCACCTCCCAAATGAAAGGCTTGTAAGTGTTTAAGTAGATAGCTAGTAAAGAAGCATAAAAAATTCCATGCCTTTAACTTACTCATATCCCAACCATATTGAGAGTGGTAAATTGAAAAGAGCTAGAATCCAGTGGGAATGCAGTAACAGTAAAACTGCCAAGAGCCCATGAGCAAGAAGTTTAGGAATTACCCACTGTTGAAAGAAAAGCATGTTAAAGTCTGCCGTCCACAGGGGACCCATAAGTACCTATTTACATACATGTTCGTTCACAAGAAATTTAATCAGCTCAGCTGTAGAATATGTCCCTGCATCACTCACCATGTTCAATTTTGAGCAGCATTGTTGTGCATTTAAATAATCGCATTCCAAGTCTGATAATGCAATTACCTAGAAAAGCTGGTTAAGGAAGCAATCAGAAAAGAGCGACTAAGCTCAGTAACTAGGTAGGTATTTATAATTATAAATTACTTGAATGCATTCTGGGCAAAACAGTACTTTGTTTTCTTTGAAATTACAACTTACAGCCAATTACGAATTTCCAAAGCCCAAAAAAATCAAGTCATACGAATCTAGGAGATGAGTAGCTTTAGAAACAAAACAGCAAAGGTTCCTAGACTGGAAAGACTCGACATACTGCAATCACAAACACGTAGATTGATTTATTCAGGTTTACACCACATGAGCTGAGAGGTGATCTACACCTTAACAATCTCAGAAGATAAAAATCACTGTTATGGTTAGAAAATAAAGTTCTTGAAACCTCAAAAATATTACACACCGACGATTTTTGAAGGATACAAAATAAACCAATAAAAACAGCACACTGCCTGTGTCCAAGAGTGAAAATGCAAAAAGTAGTGGATCATACATTCTAGATAGCTCGCTACCCTACTAAATATAGTAGTGTTTGAATGTTTAATTCGTAAGACGCGAAGTAAATTCTTGCGGTATCAATAATATCTGTTTCGTTTTACGCGATAAATTTAATTTAAAACCTTCTGCTAGGTTAAGGTGGTTACAAGAGGTTGGTCGGATTTGTTTAAATCACGTGACCACAAATGGTGCAGCTGTCAAGTGCCATATTTGAAATTTGGGCGGGCCACGGGGCTAACTTTATTCATTACTTTGTTTATTCTAATCTGAAGCTGTTTTGTTTTACATGATACTAAATACCAGTATTTGATGATACTTACCAAAGTTTATCTCGAACAGCAAGTGATCACCTTGGCGGCAATCAATCATTAAGTGTATTACATTTTTGAGACTCATATCGCCTGACTAATTTCAGCACTATAGATTAAAAAAACTGTTAATAACTGGGTTAAACTGCTGAAAACTTTACTGAAACTAAACTGCCAACGTTTCGCTAACTATGCTGAAAGCTTCATCGGCTTCATCGGCAAAAGCTTCATCTACCAGACTAGCCCCGATGAAGCTTTCAGCATAGTTAGCGAAACGTTGGCAGTTAAGTTTTCAGCAGTTTAACCCAGTTATTAACAGTTTTTTTTAAAAATCTCTAAGTGTATTTTCATCCTAGTTGTTGCTTGTTTTGAAATTTGGAAGATAATTCTATCCTGGTTCCTAGTTCTTACTTTATTCGATTTTAAATCAATTAAGTTACACAATCTATATTCTCGGAGATAACATGTTAAAAATATGCAAAGTTTCAATAAATGGAGACTCAGGCCATTATTACAATAATCATCGGAGATAACGGCGAGAATAGACCAAAGAGAAAGTGAAGCCGGTCTCAGAGAATGACAATATTTAACCCATTATATTACTTTTGTCCCATTCATTTACTTTTTTGGCGCAAACTTCCCTGGGAAGTTTACAAGAGTAAGTGATGGGCACGATGACAATCCTCTTTTCCGAATTTGAGTAATACCTACCTACTCGACCTAGAATATGCACATGGCAATCATGATTGGTAATGCAAATCAATCTGTAAAGTTTGAAAAATACACCTTTCTCAGTTAGATACATAAAATCACCTTTCAGTGTGAAGGCTGATTGTTGCTTTGGGTTGAAGAATGTTGCATCACACACCATTAAAATAACTCAATACGAAAGTCACACCGAGCCTAAGGTCCACAGGCCTCGCAAGGAACACTACAGAAAATGGCAATGCTGTTAACGTAATAGCTTACCTTGCCCCACGGGTTTTGCGACTTTAAGATTGACTACAGAAATGTCACTGTGTGGCCTTTTAAAAAAGTTCATTAGCGTCGATTATTTGCTGACCCTGTTTTGGTTATCATACCAGACCAGCACAAACCACAATCACTTTTTAATTGTTCATAGCTTATACATGCTGACACACAAGTGCAGTATAATAATGAGGCTAGAGCTCAATACAGAAAAATAATAATTTGGATTATGTTTGCGTTTATTTGACTGACGTCTGACGATGAACGGGAGGCTTAGGAATTCCTACTGACTCTTCTAAGAGACAAATGTTCAACATGATAGAACTTGCAAATAGTGGTGTAGCTAGATATTCCTGGGCCCCGGGGCAAACTTTATCAGTGGGGGCCTCCTCAAAATTACCTAAGAATTAATATTTCCGGGGGGCGAGGGATTTTATGGAGGTTGATTCAAATTTTCAATATCGGGTACTTCGAGATTTTTGACCAAGCTATTACTGCCGATTCCTTCGGTCTCAATCTCTTTGTTGAACTTTGTTGAAGTCATTACTTCTGCACACCAAACAGTGTCAATTTTTACGATTGCAAACAGTTTTAACTGTAGAGTCGCTCTAGTATCGTACGCAGAGGCGTCATCAGTAAAAATAAGCCAAAACCAAATTCGATGAAATGTCTGTGGCTTATCGGGCCCCATTGCCATTGATTCGTGGGGCCTCCTAGAAGGGGGAAAACCCCTGGGGCCCCGGAAAGCCAGGCAGTAGCTACGCCAGTGTCTGAAAGTGCACATCAAAAGTGAAATTATGTATTAGAATATTTTACCTGATTGTTGTGAGTTCGATATTTGACAACTCAAGCGACCTGTCAGTGACAACAATAAGTCATGTAAATAGTTCAAATGAACAATGATTCCATACCAATGTTCTTCTGAGTACCGTAAATTAGAGTGCATTACTATTTACTCCATCATGTTGCCTATAAATGCCATCGTGGATAAAAGTAAAACATTTCCCTGATCTCCTTTGAAGAAAACTGTGTCAGCCAGGCAAGCATACATTTCTACCTTTGTGGTATTCTTCTATTTCTTGAACTGATATCTTGTTAAGTGACTCTGTTTTGTGTAAAATTTTAATAATCCAGTACTGTTCTTTTGTCTGTTCAATTTTTTATTTGTTGCTACCTTCTGTTTTTTGGTTCCTTTCATAAAAACTTTTTGTAGCCTGAAGAACGAAGCCGTTTTTGTGGCTTCCAAAGCTTTGCGAATTAAATGTATTGTAAATGAGTGAATCCAATAAGCAATTTCCTTATTATTTCTCTTTACAAATTACATTTTACTCTGGTTTCATTCCGTTTTTTCAGTCACGCCGAGCTGTACGTAAATCTGGAAGCACAAAAATGGGCCAAATTAAATTTTCAAAGACTTCTAAAGATCCATGTTTGTTACGTATCATTTCATATTATCCACTATAAATAAATTAGAGAACATACCTAAATTTCCTTATATAGTATTTAAAAATCTTTGATCCATTCTTACTGCAGCCACTCGAAAATTATCAGTAAAAATTACCTGTTATGTCCAAAGTTGTAAGTAAACCTCTATTCCATTCTATTCTTAGGGGGCTCACTCCCCCTTGTATCCACCACTGCTTTTCCCTTACAGAAAGATTTTATGAGGTCCAGGTGCAGACCCAGCTGGCTATTTTCATCTCTACAGAAAATTCTCGAGTGGCTGTTTGTTCGGACGTTTGCTCCACACCAGAGCCTGGGACAACAGGACCCTAAAACTACAAAGATTGATATCTGATATATCAGAATTTTGCATGCAGCACTGTAATGGGCTTAACTTGGAAATCAAGTGGACTAAAATGAAAATGATGCAGGTACCAACATCATTTTTTTTCGGGGCCTATGGCTTTGACCAGTTTTCTGGACCTTTCAAGCCAGTCAGTCTGCCCTTGCAAGGAATAGTGACGAATGACAGTCTATTCTTATTCAGCACAGAAGTAGGTAAACACATTTTTATTAAGGTACTACCAGCATGAATTTCCTTACAAACATTTCATTTATACTCAATTTTCTCAGACAGAGGCTTTCTAATTGGCCATCTTTCATAAAAAGTACAACCCACAGAACGTTATACATACACAGGAATTTACACGTCATCAAAAACCGAAAACATCTTTTTGGAATCGCAGGAAATATTTAGTACACTTTAGGGAACTGCACTTGTAAAATATCCTACCTCTTCCTACTGACATCTTCTATGGGCTGACAGTTGATAATATGTTTGTTCACTTATACAGGCCAAGCTAATTTAAGGCAGCAATACATTTTGAAAGTAAAACTACGGTATCTGGTTGATAACTTTTGTGCATTTGAGAGACCGAGTCATCACATCTCGTTTACTTGCCAATGCCAACCGTACAATTTACAAAAAAAGGTTGGACACTCAGCTCACAATACAAATACCTAGAATTACAAATGTGGAAGAATAGATTATATTATCCAAGATCTTCAGAATTTACAAAATTGTGAGAACTGGTCTACCACCACTGTATGAGATCAGATCGATGAATGAAGTTTTTTTAAATTTGCTAGTAAGTGTGTGAATGTGATCGAGTTTAAAAACAAACATACATGGAATGAAATGGTCGCAAATTGCAACCAATGATGTTTGTTGAACGACCTACATGAGCAAAACTTTTCATTGATATCAATTTCAGACCACACTAAATTTGCAAATCCAAATAAAATTTCTCGTTCAAAAACACTTTTAAAACAAGAAACACCATGATGATCACTTCTAATCCAGCAAGTAATAAACCAATAGAGAATCATGAAATGGTCCGGCCTATGGCCAAAATACAACGATTTAGACTTGTCTCTCATAGTTCAGCTACAGCTCATCTTTAAGGTCATCAAGGTCCACGTCCGAAAGATCGATGTCTTCTTCGTCTGGTAATTCACCATCTTTTCCGTCCCATTTATCAGACGGATTTATAGTCGGAAGCGTGGCACCTTTCACAGGGGAAGTAGACCCACGGCCGAAGGAAAGATCCCTAAATCGAAAGAATTCATTAAATTATCATGTATTAAAAACTATTTATATTTTCTAGTCTAATTTATACAAAGATATGAGTGTAACCCTCAAAATTCAGAAAAGATGAGCTTAATTACAAGCTAATAAAGAAGACAGCCACACAATAAGCCGATAGCCTCTCTCGTCTTACCTGAGGAACTCGTTAATTCCATCATAGGAGAAAGAGCCTCGCAAGATAGAGTATTTCATCTTTTTACTGTTCATGACTGCCAATGCAGGGTACCCAAAGCCACCAATTTCTAGCATTGACTCCAAGTCTGGCTGAGCTCCAGCTTCAGACCAAATCCATCTGGAACAAGAGGAAATACATATGCCAAAGGCTGAGAAAAGGGTCATAGGTATACTTAATTATGTAAGTATATAGCTGTGACTGATACTTTTTCGATGCAGGGTACAATGTGAAGAGAACACTCTGAAACTGGGATATCATTCCAAAATAAGATAGGTACAAGGTGGATCATTTTCTTACCCCCACATTTTCTTCTTGTATTTTTCACCCATTTTATTGAGTATATCAATGTAGCTGTTTCTACACTCCGATTGGCAGTCCAGAATATGAGGCAACACGGACACAACACAGAGTGGATGCTCTCCACAAGCCGACTTCATTGTAGCTTCGTCAGTCAGCTGAAAAACAATTTCAGAATACAATTGTGGCTTACCATTACCATTAGTATGGTATAGAGCTAAGCAAACAGTTGAAGTTTTATTTTTGACAAGGAATAAACTTTTAAAGCCAAATACACAGCTAGTTATAATTTTAAGAATATTAAAATCACTTCAAAAATACCTGCTTGGACTTGAACCCCGGACCTTTTGCTTACCGGGCAAATGCTCTACCACTGAGCTAAGCAAGTTACGGTATTTTGCGAGTGATTTTAATCTATATGAGTCGTAGATCAATTGATCAATTGAGATCTACCACTCATATAGATTAAAATCACTCCCGAAATACTGTACCTTGCTTATCTCAGTGGTAGAGCATTTGCCCGGTAAACAAAAGGTCCGGGGTTCAAGTCCTCGAGTAAGCAGGTATTTTTGAAGTGATTTTAATATTCTTAAAAGTTTTATTTTTCATTTTCCATTCTTTTACTTTTCATTTCACCGAGCACAGTACCCGCAGCGAGAGTAGTACGTCTGTCTTATAATTGGATCTCTTAGGTTTGATTCAGGTGGCCAACTGTCCTGGTTGTGGTTTTCCGTAATTTCCCACAATTCTAGGCAAACGATAGGATAGGTCTTCACCAAAAAGAGCCCAGCTATCTCCTCACAAGCACTTTACCATTCCAGACCCCTCCCGACACGCCAAAAGCTGGCTCAGAAGCTAGTACTTCTCCGAAATGTAATAGAACTGCATTGCACATACGAATGTAGTAGCAAGTACCTTTGCCAAGAATTGAGAAAAAAATGATGATGCAATCATACCTGGCGTATTTCTGGAGCAGGAATATTTTCTGCAAGTTTTTCTACAGCCCAATTGACGATATCTGAGGCAGTCCTACCACCATTATAATCAGAAACTGAGCTTGAATCCTTCTTTCCGGAAGAGAATGCTTTTATTGTCGGATAGCCTAAAAAAGGATACATTTTCAAAGTTTTACAATTATTGGTAACGTAGGTACTTAGTCTACCTTATTAAGCACTGTAAAATTATTTTTAGCTTAATTATTTTAAAAGTTTGCATAGCATACCCTGTACTTGGTATTGACTGGCTTTTAAAGTGTGAACTGTGGCATCCAAGGCACCAAGTTTCACCTTCCCTTTAAGCTCTGACGCAGCTTGAGCCCAATGCGGGGCAAGATTTTTACAGTGGCCACACCATGGAGCAAAGAACTCGATTAACCACAAATCATCAGATTCCATCACCAGCGAATCGAAATTAGAATCTGTTAGTTCGATGACATCATTTGAATCTCCCTAGAAATTCAAAACATCATTATTTAAGCATTCATGATTTAAGATATTTTTGTACCTGCGTCGGTACCATGTAAAAAATTTTCTAGAAGTCATCTGCTGGACAAACCTTGCCACTCGACCCACTAGACTTTTTCCCTCCCAACTGGGCATTGACTTTATTTTTCATAGCCTGAAGAGCAGCATCCACAATACCATCTGCTGTCCTTTGTCCTTTGAATTCTTCTGGCTTGTTTTTATCCATTCCAAAAATTTTAATCGTGGGAAACCCACGGACACCGAATTGGCTGCTAATCGATTTATGTTCATCGGCATTGACTGCACCCACTTTGACCACTCCTTTTAGGCCTTTAGCTGCTTTGCTGTACTCTGGGACCAATTGTTGGCAATGCCCACACCAAGGGGCATAAAACTCAACAATCCATATCGAGTCACTTTGCGTCACCAGCTTATCGAAATTTGACGCGGTGAGGTCAATTACGTCAGAACTAGGTGGGTATAAAGCATGACAGCCTATAACCAATATGGCTAATAAATCTGAAAAAATAAATGGTCAGGGAGTAAGATATTAAGCAGATTTTACGCATAACAGAATGGGCTGTTACCAAGCTTTGAGCATTTGTTTAAGTTAATGTTGCTGGAAGCCTCTGCTTTTTAAGGTTATGTACTTAAACAAGGAAGGAGGAACCCACCCCAGAATAATCAGTAGATTGAGCCTAGTTCTAGGATAGTTGTTTACTAGGCCCACAGAAAGTTCCCACTCTGTACCTTAAATTACTGGCTCGATTACTATTATTTTGGGTAAAGGTAGTTGGTTCGTCTTTAGAATTCATATAGTACATTGGTTCTAAGTTTATAACTAATAGTAGATACAAATATAACTCACATAAAGTTGTGTGCATAATTGCTGCTTATGACTGTGACCTTTGGTCGTAATCAGTAGTGAATGTATGTATTCTTTAGAGTTGTTACCGAAAGAGCCCAATATAACCGGCAAAGCTCCAGCGAATCAAGATAAACAACACACACTTTCGTGTGACAGAAGTCGAGAAAATCGTGGATATTTCTGGTTGGCCACTGAAAGCGACGTCATTCAAAAACTGCTCACTACAGACAGATCGCGCCACATACAAATAGTGCCGTTTGCCGCAAGATTTGTTTTGAGTTCGTTAAAACGTTAAAATATTGGCAAACGTCAAGTTTTTAGGTTCAAATATCAATTTCGTCGATACAAGTCGTGACGTTGGAGAAAGACTTAACAGCACACTAATAACTCTGAACTAAAATAATGCACAAATTAATTTCGTAGTGCAGATTTGTGCCTTGTGTGTTACTAAATTTTTTATGAGCTTACAACTTCCATAAACATATTCACCCATAAGAGCAAAGGGAACCAGTATCATTCGGAGGGCCATGACAGTGGTAAGCTTATAAATATTTTAGTATATATTATATGCACTAAATGCTTCGCACACATCCAGCCAAAAAGTGCACTGACTCTGGCAGGAGCAAATATAGACGCCGGAAAACTTTTGAAACAAAGACTGAGGTTGAGGAATTAGTAAAACATTAAATATAGTATAAGTTCTGGTACTGGATACCTTCTACAATAAAAAACTAATACTTCTTAGAAACTGACTAATGAAAAAGAATAAAAGCTCTCTAGCTCGAATGCCACTATTAACTACTAGACTACTACTACTAGCGTAGGCATACTGAAATTGTACCATAGGATAAAGGTAGTACTAATTATATGGTACTACCAGTATGTATAGTACCCACCTATCAATCAACACGTATGTACGTACGCAATACGATTTTCAATCTTAGTCAAGCTTGTCTGAGATACTGGTCTCGCTTCCAAAAGCGACTAACGAAAATATGGTCTCAGCTCTCATCCCAAAAGCCAGATAGGAAAATATTTCCTTAATCCCTCGTAAATGCAATAGGGGCGAAGTAACCATAATGCCGGGGGTCATCATCTATTCATCCATTATTATCTGGCTATCACTGATGAATGATGACAGAGCAAGCAAAAATAAACAATATTAAACCCGCCAAAATTAACAATCGGGGAAGCTCAGCATTAGTAAGGTAAAATTCATCAGGAGATATTTTTTAATAATTAGCAAAAACAAAATTAACTGATATTTTTGGTGCTTCAACGGTAAATGCTCTGTTTCGAAAAGATTGTGGCCCTAAATAGGGCAAGCGTCGTAAAACGACACGGCCCTATTTAGGGCCACAATCTTTTCGAAACAGAGCATTTACCGTTGAAGCACCAAAAATACATAACCACGGCTCTGGAAGCTTACGAGATACCAAAATTAACAAAAAATAACAAAAATGAGCAAAAACAGTAATTATTGTGTGTTGTACTCCGTGGGTCGTGCATTTTTCTTTGTAGGCTCTTCTTTGGTTCTTTGGAGGGAGTTGGTATCGATTAAAACCATTATTGTTTCCTATTTGCCTGACAGAAACTGCCCAAAGAATTTTGCCTGGAGTACGTGTTGGCATTACGCAAAATATGAAGCCAAAACCAGTACAGCTGAGTATCGGGATTGAATCCGAGGCGTCATGATATTAATATAGGTAGCTACGAGTTCAATCGTGTGACAACACTGTATACGCTGCAATCAGTAAACAGGTACCACTATTCCCAACACTATAAATAACTATTTTATGACAAAGAACAGTCACTACAAATACTTAAACTGTGTTTTAATTCGCCAAATTAACTCCATTTCAAGTAATTGTCGCTCCTTGCGAGCACCTTTTAAGACGCTTCGATTTTCTGCTGCCCGACGTGACAAGTATGGCAGCACTTGTGACAGTGGACCCATTGGCACAGATTTGTACACAACGTAGTTGGCTTGAGCTGAAATAAACCACCAGACATATAAGTAATCAGTTCGAAAATGCTCTGACAACTGACAACTGACTATGTTTTTTGTTTTCAGTGATTATTATTTTGCCTACCAAGCGGCATAGAAATCTGTTCAGCCATGCCATATATTTGAGCAAATGCAACGTTCCCATTTAGACGGTCGGTTCCCAACATTTGTAATCGCTGTGTGGCAAAAGAAATGGCATCTTCGTTGTGCGTTGCTACAATGATGAGGGAGCGGCCGTTCGCCGCAGAGTGATCCAGGGCATATTCTAGCACGCTAGTTGGGCAAAAGGAGTGCTCAAATATTATTTGAACATAACGGTGAGGTTTACCACAGCGAAGCTGATATCTTTTACCAAACTGGGTTATGGATAGTACCTTGTGTAGTTGTTTCCTGTCTCTTGGTAAGTGCGGCAAACGTTGGATCCATTAGTGCACCATTCTCGTTCCAAATAGGCTCCTCGAACAAACTTGGCAGCAAAACAAATTGCAAGTTTGTCGCAGATATCAATTTCCAATGACAAATTATCCAGCGCATTCTAAATAAAACAAAGTAGAGCCATTAGCGTTAAGTTTGAAAATGAACACAATTTCTTTTATCCTCACAAATGATACTAATTTTGTTTGTAAGTAAAGTTTTCTTAGGCCCGGATTATAATGTCTGGTGTGCGACCAGCCCTTTAGTATGGCTGCTATTCGGAGGGTAACTACATACCTATGAGACTTCACCCAGGCAAGCCCAGCAGTGTAAACTAGCCCAAAAATTGTCGAAAACATAAAAACCATGGATTACTAATCGCTTTTAGTTTTAATTGTTTCGGGTAAGGCACAGATTATTGATTGATTAGCCAGTCCCGTCAATCGCTGATTAGGTATACTACCCCTTTAAAGGGGCTGCAACCCCCCAAAATAAATATATTCCACTTCTAAATGGTAATTTCTTAGGAATTTAGAGGCACAAAGAATTTTTCTGCTCCCTTACAAGCTGGAGGAAAATGGTCAAAGATGGTCATTTCCAAGGGTGCTCAAGTCGAAAATTCCCATCAGAAATTACGCAGGAAATTTTTCGACTCTGAAAACCTAAGAGCACTTTTGGTCCAAAAATATATTGGGGATTGTTGAAATGTTCGTTCGTTTTTCCTACGTTCTATAAAAATTGGCTCTACAACAGGGAGTTTATTTTAGCTACAGTACGGTGATTACCGAAGGAATGTGTTGTATTTTACGCATATTCCTACGCTATGCGCGCTCACTGAAATCTTAAATAATTTGTATAAATTCATAGAATTTCCAAAACATTTGTTGGAAGGTTATTTAAGACTACCATGATGCATAGAAATGTACATGAAAATGTAATTTTAGACAGCCTCTTTAAGTCATTGGACTCCAAAGTAAACTAAATGTTGGACCTTTTCGGTCTTCGTTTCAGAAGCAACATTGCTATGAGCGTACATTTTATGATTGTATCAAAACACAAACTAGATCATGGAATTACTCTTATGGGAGACGTGAATGCTTTGATAGGTAGCTGGAAGTTAGCTTGACCAGGAGGTAAATTTCTAGAAACGGAAAACGGTCGCTGGAAGAGAGATAGACATAGTTGGTGTCAATGAGTTTCAATAGAGAAAACGTGATATGCTATGTCTTTAATCAGTCAATTTATGATTCCAGGAGGCATATGGAAACCTGAAGATGCTATGCAATGCAAGAAAAATTATTTCCTCCAAGTTCTAACGAGATCAATACTACCCGAAAAACGACATTTGAATTCTATTTTTTTATTTTGTTGTTGAAGTTATTATTTGAACTTATATCAGTAACAAAGAAGCCAAATATATCAAAAGAAAATAATAATAAAAGCGCTCGAGGAATAAAATAAAATCACAACCGTCTGATTCAATAGTCTGGCGCAAATCTGCACGCCCAATGCCCATACATTAAATTACCCAAATTTACCTTAAAATAACACTGGTAAGTGTTCGCTACTACAACATTGGTCTTGTTGAATGCAACCATCATTGCCAAAGCCAGTAGACTGCAGCCAGGGTTAATATAGCTTTGCTCAGCATCTACCATCAGCCTCACAGACTTTTTACGTATAGATTCACCTAAAGAGAGAGTGATTTTTTTTTAATTGAACGGTTTATTTTTTCCATAACGATGAAAACAAAGCAACTCAAGTGAGTGTGAGTGAGAGCATGATATCAGGTACCCAAATACTATAATTAAAAGTGCAATGCAGGCAGCCTGTGACATACAGCCTTCACCTTGTCTGAATGGACTAGTCACTAGTCTATGTGTACTCGTGCAACTCGTGTAACCATGGCAAAAGTACGCAGCAATCACCGCGCTGGATATAGGACTGGCAGCTTGCGAAAGCCTATTGAGTAGTGACAGCACCCTAGCGTACACACAGCAAACCGACTGCCATTCGATCCTGTGTCGAACACGTTAGCTACTGGATCAAAACCTCATTATCCAGAACGATGGATTGAAGAGTTGGTGCCAAACGCTTTTCTTTTTTAGAACATATTTTTCCGCTTGGAGTGCCAGATGAGAAGTGACAATCAGCACAGGAAGGATAGTACGGACAAGTTAATTATTTTGTGGATATAACGCAATATGATCTCTCACAGGACAGGATAAAGATTGTTGCACTGGCGATGAGCGGCCAAGGTCGCTCGCGCTGGTGCTTCCCTAGCTTCACCTTGACTGTGTGATTTTGCACCACTAAGAAGTTTCCGGCGGAGAAAATCTCGGTGCTGAGGACATCACACTTCGACCAACCAAATCCTAAGAAGTCACCCAATTTTCTCTTATTCACCTAAATCCAACGTGGTGATTGCATCGTAATTGTGTCATGATTGTGTACACAAGTTCACTTTCTTCATTCGGACATGGCACACAACTCTAAGCCTGGGCCGAATGCATATAATGGGGCACCAAATCAGGAACTGGTAGTAATCAAATTAAAAAGCATTCACTGTTAGTGACAGATATGCATTCGCCCTTAAGGTCGGGGGAGGGGCAACTGGGAAAACCCACCCGATTTGAAGTTTATTTTAATTACTACAGCTAAACTATAA
>QKMV01002065.1:0-14140 GCA_003287335.1 Lednia tumana
TTTGAAAATGCTTAAGGATCGGGGGAGGGGCAACTGGGAAAACATACCCGCTTTGAAGTTTATTTTAATTACTGCAGTAAACTATTAGAAGCAGTAACAGCAAATTTAGCTTACCTCCACAAGAATCTAACTGACTTTTTTATAAAAATATGATGCGATTTATTGTTATCATCAGTTTGTTAAAAAACTTGATTTAAATTAAAAAAATGATAAAATCCCACTTAAAATCAGGTTTTTTAAAAAAGTTGAAAAACAAACATTTCCATTACATTACATTTTTGAGACTCTTATCTCCTGACATATTTCAGCACTATAGTTTTTAAAATCCCGCAAAACAAGCGTTAGCTCGAACCGTGTAGGCAACACGCAAAACACAGTGATGTTACGTCCTTTCTATTCCTGTTCCAGATTTCAAGCTGTCAAGTTTTGAAACAACTTTAGTGCATGGCAGACGCATATTACGCAAGATGCACCGCAAGATTGCACCGCAAGATTAGTCAGGAGATATGAGTCTCAAAAATTTAAAAACGAATCTCTATGGAGATAGACGAGGAAAATTAGATGACAGATTAGCTAAATTACGTGAAAAAAGAACTATATTAGGATGTAGACTCAAGTTTTTAGGGAAATATAGGGATTGAGATTTGTTACCATCGTGGATTCAGATTAAACATCATTTAAGGGACAAAAGTTTAGATTTTATTTTTGATAGGGCAAGTAAAGCACTGTTACGGAAGACAATTCAAGATACCAGGAACAACTGTGGATTTGTACTGAACATCTTCAATTCTGCAGAACCGAGGTATGTGGTTTCATGTCTTTAGAATTATGGGATAAATTTGACATAATTACTTCCAACTACAACAGCTGGCTTTTTAGATCTACAACAGAAAAGTTAGAGAAGAAATTAGACAATTTGCATAGGAAGAAACACTTAGATAGACGAGTTCAGGAACTAGACAAAAAAAAACAAAACCCCATAATGTATCTAAAACAAAACTAACAGAAGCAGCTATGCAGATTTTTATCGAAAAGATTCAAAGTTGCAGTAGCCGCAAAAAGAATTCCAGTTAAATCTATTAAAGTAGGAGTAAAAAACGCGATTAAAAGGATTCCGTTTAAATTAGCAGATGAACTCAGACAAGACATTGCATACATTCTAAGGAAAAAACAGGAAATCAAGTTTTATAAGAATTGGAGTAAGGAAGAATGCTTGGCATTACGGGATTTTAAAATGATCAGGAGATAGTGCTGTTGAAAGCAGATAAAGGAAATGCTACAGGAGTTATGAACACATTTGATTACAAGAAACAATTGGATAAGGTAATTCAGTCAGAGGATTAAGGGAAACTAGATAGATACCCCACTAGTAAATTTGAAAAAAAATTAGCAAATTGTTTAAAAAAGCACCAATAGAAAAGAATCTTAAGGAAGAGTTAGTTTCGAAAGAATCATTCATTCCGAAAGCTTATGGGTAGAGACCCGGAATTTTCGCATTTGCGATAAATGCGATAAAAATTAATCTTCTTTGAAATCAACATTTTTAAACATATCTTTACGTTTCATGTTGATGTGAGTGTTTTAACACCTTCTTAAGTTTAGCGATAAAATACGAATTTGCCCTTCAAATGCGAATTATGTTCAATATTGCCAAATAGCCAAGAATTCTCTTACTTTTGTTATTTTTGGAGTATTTCCGGCTTAAAACTTCAGGTAGGTAAACAAAAACAGGTTAATCTTGGTAAACCCAAGCAAGTACCGTACTTCGCCACATCCGTTTGATGACCAAGGGACGGAAATTAGGGGAAGTGGTGGAATGTCATCTCATGGCTTGCCACAACTAGCAAATGCTGTTAACAACGTCATTACTGTGCACACAATAAGTTCCTCAGTAAACAATAAAGTGATTTTTTTAATTTAAGACAGTCGTTTGAAATCGATTATACGATTATACGATTATACGATTAATCGATTACATTCAATCGATAACAGATTATACGTTTACTTGCCCTAACCAGCTCAATACTGATGAAATTTCGTTGAGATGAAAAGATTAAAAGAATTTTGCTTATTAATGGAAACAGTATGGAACGTAAAGAAGCACAAAAAAATTATTTATTCCAAGTTAAGGTTTTTATCGCATTTGTCGCAAGGGTTTTTTTTTTGCGCTCTCTAGGTAAGTTTTGGCCAAATATTGTGATAGTTGTGCCAGGACAAGAATGCCTTCTGCAAATTAATGCCAAATTAATCACAAGGTTGATAAAAGCAGGTAACTAAAGTAATGGGTGCCTAGCAATAAAATTAAACAATTTAATCAGTCCCCAAAAGCGTATAATATATCTCTGATAACAGGACAAGTACTTGAAAAGTATACTTTATTTATGACAAGTATTAAACATTTAAAGTCAATTACACGGCTTGTTATAATTTTAAGAATACTGAAATCACTTCAAAATTACCTGCTTACTCGAGGATTACTTACTTTTAGGAATTACTTACTTCAGTTACTTTTTATTGTTGCCTGTGACACATGATTCTTCCACCAACCCCAGCCTTGATAATCGGAGATTTAAAAAAATTCTATATTGTTGATCATTTTGCATATTGCTTTCGCGCTTGAACTTAAAACGGGAAAATACCAAGCAGAATCAACAATTTGGCCAATATTATAACAATATTATAACAATATTATAACAATATTATAACGTTTGAAGAAAGAAAAAAATAGTTTCCTGTCAAGTTTCATATAAAATTTGGAAGTGTATCCTTTCATTAGCACACATTTTAATTACCTGGTCTTGTTTTGGTAATTTTTTCGATACCTCCCTTTTATTAACTAATAACAATGGTTAAATCATGGAAAATTAGCTTTAATTGCTGCAGACTGAAAAAGGGCTTAATAAAAGTTGAATTATTTTGGTCATCTTTGAACTGAATCGCAATATGTTTCATACTGTCATCTTGGAGGTTTTAAAAGCTGCAACCTTGCTTTCGTAACTTTTTCGATCCCTCCCTCATCTTCGCCAATAACCATAGTTTAATGAAAATTCGCCCCTATTTAGGGTTGGAAATCAAGGAACCCTTGTTTGGTTTAAATAGAATTCTTGACCAATATTCAAGGGGGGTATTCTGAACATTTACTCAAAAATTCAGCTTCTCCTAAAATGTCTACCTAGGGTCTCAAAAATCACTAATATTCCTGGACTAATTGTTTCCTTATGTAAGCCTGAGACTTTTAAGAAAAATAAACGGTATTCTTATAGAAATTGGCAAACCAAAAAACTACTTCCAGCGTCCTGCTGTAAAGTTCACTTTATCCAAACTTAACTTTTAATTTAACCTCTCCACCAAAAGTAACAGTCTGCTAGCCAAGTGTTAGAAGTAGTTATGAGAGCGCTGGCCGTGTAATTCAGTTGGCAACTATTATAGAATATGAAGGCAGAGATGACTGGAAAGGTAGCAAATTTTCGGGAAGTACCAATTTAGGTATTTCACAAGATGTCGGTACTGAACTCAATGTATATTTATTGTGGAAAGTAATTACATAAAATGATTTAATCACCGGTTGCTATGTTTAATGTAAAGTCAAGGAAAAAAACATTTTTTTGTGAATTATATGCCAAATGCCCTGCATGCAATTCCCTGGTCCCAGCCGGTAGGTGAGGGGTAGGGTTCGATTTGGAAAGGGGTTTCTAGATGAACAGTTAAATTATATGTAAAAAAACAAAATTGTGTCAAAAGTAAATTTAAGAGAGAGAAATATTTCACTATTAAAAATAGATATCAATACATACACCATGCATAAACGTACAGCTAAATCAAAATCCCAATGTTCGGGTTAGGAGGGTGTCACATCAGGAATGTCACACTTAGAACGCTAACATTTTTAAAAAAACCAATCATCACAGAGTAATCAAAAAACACAAAAAGAAAGCTACTAACGTACTATTCAAACAATACAATTATCCAGCGTCCACTTCTTAACCCTTTGATGCAGTAACGTTGGCAAATTGGCATAATTCAGAAAATTATCTAACTTCGAAAACACTCGCTGTTGTTTCTAAATCGCCTAAAGGCTCGGAACACACGCACACTTGTAGCTCTTCAGGGTCACTCTGGGTGATGTTTGGTTCACCTTGGGGTTCGTTGCTGACGGGAACTGCTTGAACTTCAAGAACAGAGGGTGTTGTTTCAATGTGGCTTTGAGGCTCGGAACTCACGCACACTTGTAGCTCTTCAGGGCCACTCTGGGTGATGTTTGGTTCACCTTGGGGTTCGTTGCTGACGGGCACTGCTTGAACTGCAAGAACAGAGGGTGTTGTTTCAATGTGGCTTTGAGGCTCGGAACTCACGCACACTTGTAGCTCTTCAGGGTCACCCTGGGTGATGTTTGGTACACCTTGAGGTTCGTTGGTGAAGGATGCCTCTTCCACTTGACAGTCAGAGGTTGTAAGTGCGGGGGCTGGCTTAACCTTTCCAGGTGCAATTCGCTTTTTTTTCTTGGCGGGAATTTTTGGTGGATTCTGGGGCCGTGGTTTGGGTTTTTGTTGAACGGCGTTTGGAGTTGCCTTTTTTGGCTTGGCTTCAAACACGATGAAAAACAAGAACAACACAAACCCTTGGATGGGATCCAAGATTTTGCTCACATAGTCGATCACAATGCTGTGCGAAATGATGTCATTGCTCATCTCGAAAATGGTCGGAAATCCAAACAGGAAGAACATCAGCGAGATGGTCTTCAGTCGTCGCTTTAAGAGGTCTGTTTCTTGCACGTTGTGGCGTTGCAGCTCGTCGTCAGTGCCACGGCCGCACTTGTTCGTGATGATGTACAGTATCTTCAACATCAGCCCCATGTTGATGGCCGTGATGACCGTGCCTGGCACCAAATACAGAACGTAGTGTGCGAGCTTGTTCGGACCGCCGAAGTGCAAACTTGCGTCCCATGCGAGCAAGACCATCAAAGGCAAGAACGGAACTCCCCAGGCGAGCAGGCCAACCTTTAAAAGCAAGTGCGACGTTGTCGTCGCCCCGACCATGCTCGCAAACCGCTTGTATTGCAGCACCGACATCACGAGCCCCCAGCAGAAGTGTGTGAGTCGGGAGTAGTGCACGCACACGGCGAAGACGATCACGGCAACACTGTCGTGGTTGGCGTCGGCGTAGATCTCGTGGGTCTCGCGGAAGGTCGTCACAGTGAGGTACAAGAAGAACGACAGCGTCAGTTGCATCAGAATCTTGTTGCTGAGCTGCTTGCGCCATTTAGAGAGGGACACGGCTTTGATGGTGATGCCGAGAAGTCCGAGAAACGAAAGCGTAGCGCCCAGCAAGAACACGATGACGTTTGCGTCCACGTGGGAGATGAATGAAAAGTTAGGCATGTCCGTGTACTCGTACATTATGAGTCGTATCAGACTTGCAGCGTTTAAATCGCACCGGCAAAATACGAACTGTACGGTTTGGTTCAAGACCGTTACGTTTGTTTTTGTTAGGATGCACAACTTGTCGGTCCAGTCATCGACATGGTCGTCCCATGTCGCGCAACCTATCTGGATGTAACCTTTTGGATCAGCTGATGGCTGGAAGAAAACATCAAGCAGCGGCGCGTTCGGAACCTTCACGGAAACTTTATTCCCATATTTGTTTGAAAAATCTACTTGGCGCGTATTGAAGATTGGACTGGTGGTCATGTTTTTTGGGAACGGAGACACGTTCGTCGGATAGACAGTGAACGCAAGCTGCTCTAAATCCGAGTAACTGTAATTTACCAACAAACATCCAAATAGCGGGCGGGTAGCTAGGATGGTGGGCAGGTCAAAGGTTTTGGGGATCGTTAGCTCTTCGGTTTGGCCCTTGCGCGTGAAATGCAGCCCCGTTGGACAATCAACTGAACGAACAGTTTCTCCACTGAAGAACGTCATTGTTACGAACGACATGTCTGACGTCATCGCGATGTCGCTACTGTCGTTGGCGGATAGCACGGCGTTGGAGAACAGGTCTTTGGCGAAATCAGAGTTCTTCACACTCCACGAGCCTTGGATTCCAAAGGTACGGACACGCCAAAAAGAAAGCTTGTCCTGAAATTCCTTGAGAGTCAACTGTATATCGTGCTGCATCGCTTTTATCTCCCGCTGTAATTGCGACAGAACACACCAGTCAATCAATAAAACTCTCAAGTACACTCTCAGCGTTTTGATTACAAATTCTTCGTTGCCTGGGTACAGAGTAGCATTGTGAATCAGCGCCGCTCCTTGTGTGAAAATTTCACTGCCTCCGGAGAGAGATTCCGTACCAAGCCGCATGTACACCTCCTCGTCAAAGATGACCTTTGAATATGAGTAGACTAAGTACTGTCCGCCAAACCTTGACTGCAGAAAATTCGATGCCAAGCCACATCTGCAAACGTCCAAATAATCGACTTTGAATATCACGCAGCCTAGAGATGTCCAACCATTCAGCTGGTTGCTCCAATAGGCGCACCCTAGCGATAAGTTGTGCATTCCGTGCTTAAACTGGTCAATATACAACTCTACGAATTGGTCCACGACTTCCGGGGCGTTTCCTGGCAGTAAAACGACATCGACAACTCGACTGCACACTATCCGGTACTCAGTGGTTGGAAGTAGTTTAATGTACATATTTAATGGATAAATTAGAAACGCATATCGTGCATTTTGAGTTCCGACTGACTGTGTAACCTGGACGGCGAAAGAGAATTCTTCGTAAAAAATCTCACTGTCCAGGAAATCATGAAGAGTGTAAGTTGTTGGGTCGTAACTGGTTATGTACTTTTCGTAGGAGAAGGCCAAGTATCGGTTTTTTTCGTTTGTATCGCTCGAGTTGACGCAAACTGCACCAACGGACTCTCCGGGAATATCGGCAACCTGCTTTCTGCAATGGTTTTTCAACAAAATATTTCGTGCGTCTCTGATTACTTGCTCGCCCATTTCAGTGTTAAGTTGCAGGGTCCCGAACTGATTAAATACAATGTTCATCAAAAGAGACACCGCTTTTTCAACAACACTGTCCCCACCGTTGTAGTTCAGCAACTTGTTAAGCGCAAAAACTGAAAAAGTGAACGGACGCATGGAAACTCGCTGACTTAACCAAAACCCATCGTCTCGGTTATCAAAGTCCATCTCCTGGTATCGGAAACTGACGAATTGCGCACGCGTCCGTGACTCTTTGAAATGCGCGGTCATGCTGCACGTGCAGACGTCCTTGAACAAGTTTGGGTTCCAAAAGCAACCATGCGCGCTCCATGCGTTAAGCGATGGACTCCAATAGGCGCAGCCCACATTGGAAGAATTTATTTTTGGTTGGGGATTGAAGAACATGTGCACCAGCTGGTCTTGATCGCCCTGGATGTTAATAAATGGAACTAGAACGAGGTCCAGCACTCGACTGGCCAGGACAGTGTGTCCGGAAATCACACTGGTTGGAATAAAGTACTTGTCGCGAGGATAGAGGACGAGTCCGTACCGGGCGTTCTGGCGTGCGACTGACTTTGAGAAGATTAGAGAGTATTCCATTTTCGAACCAAACACTGTACTGCCATCGATTTTCTCTTTGGTCCTGAAGTAAGTCATCCACATAAAGTGGTGTGCGTAAAATGCAAAAGCCACCAGCGGGTCGTTGTTGTAAGTCCTCGGCAACAGGACGAAGCTGCTGACCAAGTCGTTGCCCCGACCGATGATGCTGCTTCCGTGGTCAGGCACCAAGTGTGTTAGGGTGTTGCCAATATCTTCAAGGGTCGTACTGATCCTCGGACTTTGAATGACATCTGCATCAAAGCAGAATATATTGAAAAGGTATGTATTCATGAAAAGTTCGAAAGATGAAGAGTCTGCCAATAGTTTGGCGAGGGCTCTTAAGTCTACTACGTACCTTTCAAGTTCAATAATGTCTGAAGAATTAAGTACTTCGCCCTTAGTCCGAAAATATGCAAAATTCAACGCTGTGTCTTCCGCATATTCGAACACGATGAACTCAGTACTCTTTCTGTTGTTTTGTATGTCGCAGTAGCATTTTACTTCATTGACGAACACATTTAGTTCAACATTGCAATTTTCTGCAGACCAATCAGAAGTTGTTTCGTTCCATTGTTGGCATCCAAAGCGTAATCCAAGAGGATTACGTTTCGATATCCAACGAATTTGAACCTGGTTGAAATATTTTTCGTCACACGAATTTTTTATGAATCTGAAAGGGTCTTCTTCTACTTGGACCACTATCAAGTCGAACACGTTAAAGTTTGCGATGGGGAATAGGACAGATGGCAGGGGTCTGAACGGACTCCTGTTCACTGGATAGACCACTAGACCGGCATGGCTGTATTTGGAGACACAACACATGGCTCGGATGACTAGCCAATCTGATTTGTGCAAGACGTCGCCGCCTAAAACATTCCACCATTCACTAGGTGAGTCAATTTTGTTGAAAATCTTTAAAGCCACCGACGAATTATGACTTAAATTGTCACCTTTTAACATAGAAATGTTTCCGATAATGTTAGCAGTGTCTTGCAAGATACTGGCACATACATCAGCCTCGTTGGATGACGTCAGTTCCACGGGGGGTGTAAAGTTTAGCATGGCTTCGTAGATGAGCCAGAGAGTGAATAAATTGACTTTAACCTGGTCTTTTGTAGCCAGATTGTGCACCATATCTGCTGCAAAGGTCAGTGACCCGTTATCTCTGACCTTGGTGTAGATGTCTTTGGCTATTTTGTGGTCGTAATCTGCACTCATGGCCGTTACTGTTGCTGTTTCTTGGGCGCGGGTTATCGCTGGTGACGGTTCCGTGGTCATAGCCTCAAAGGAGTGGAGAAATAGCGCGAGTAGCGCTCCTTAAATAATCACAGAAGCAAAGGTTGGTTCTCTGTCAAAGTCAAGGTTTTGGGGAGGACCTACATTCATCCAAAAAGTCAGATAATTAATTACAATATCTTTGCTTATTGAACGTTGTTCAGACAGGGGCTGAATCATCGATTGTTTTCTTCACGTTCTTTTTTTC
This sequence comes from Lednia tumana, assembly GCA_003287335.1. Lineage (NCBI taxonomy): Eukaryota > Metazoa > Arthropoda > Insecta > Plecoptera > Nemouridae > Lednia > Lednia tumana. Next base: position 9,013 of record QKMV01002065.1, read on the forward strand.
TTCGCGTAAGTTACGAAAAGGCTGAGACGCATTCGTTAATACTCTTGACCGAATCGTTGAATATTTTCTTGACATTCAAATTTTAATACTCATGTCTTCTGTCTAATTTCAGCACTAGTTTTCAAAAACCTGTTTATTAACTGGGTTACACTGATGAAAACTTCTAACAAACAAACAGCCAACGTTTTTCAGGACTTGCCCGGTAGAAGCTTTCAGTAGAGTTAGCGAAACGTTGGCAGTCTGTTTGTTAGAAGTTGTCAGCAGTTTAACCCAGTTAATAACAATTTTACTTGAACTCTCTGAACATCTACGCCAGTTAAACTGGGGTCCACACAAACTATACTGACTCACCTCAACGTATGATAACTTTGTGGAGGGGTAAGTTAAAACACACATCAAATTTGGAGTTATTTTAAATTACTGCAGCTTTAAAATAAGGGGAAGAGTCACCAAACTTGGTAAACTCCAAAATAATTCAACTGGCTTTTTGAAAAGATGTATTGACAATGTTTGTTTTTTGAATTTTTTTTAAAAGTCCTGACTTTTTGTGTGATGTTATTTTTTTTTCAACTTAAATGTGGTTTTTTTAAAAACTGTCGAATATCAAAATTTGAAACACTTTTTTTTAGAAAGCCAGTTAATTTCTCTTAAAGGTAACTAAGTTTAATGTCTCTGCTACTTATAGTTAAGCGGCAGTAATTTAAATAAACTTCAAATCAGGTGGGTTTTTTTAGCTGCCTCTCCCGTGACCTTAAAATACAAATTTTAAAGCCATGCTCTGTTTATGTTTTCAATTTGTGTGTAAAAATTTGGCCTCGCCGTGTGCCTTTACGACTGTGGAGAAAGCTGAATGCAGTATGAGACTTTGACCGAAAGGATCCGCCCTTTTAATCACGCATTGAACGTTGAAACGAGAAACAATGGTTTTAAAAAACATTGTTTGTAAAGTCTTAACTTTAGTTTGAGGTGTTAGGAATTTTTTTGAAAACTTAGTGCTCAATATGGGCAGAAGACATTAGTCTAAATAATGTTAATAAGAAACAATGCTCGCACTTACCAGCCGCAAGAAGGATTCTCGCCATGTTCGCAGCGTGTGTAGGCGCCATGTTGACCAGCAGGTGAAGTGACGCAACCACGGTGCCTGCAAGGGTTTTAAACCTACAATCGTGTTGCTGTCCTTCGCAGGGTATCGTCACAGTTGCCTCGCGGACGTCACCCATTGGCTCTGCTTTATCACCCCGCCTGGCTATCTGGCCAATCGCACCCACTTCGTAGTTTCCAAATACAAGAGGATCGGCATATAGAACACTGACCTTTGTAAGGACGCATGTTTAAAAATGTCGATGTTCTTTCAAATTCTTGCTTCGAATCATTGAAAGCCTGAATTACACGGGCATATTTTTCATCAATTTTCGTACGCAAGTCTTGCACGCAAGTTCGTCAAACTTGCAGTAGAAATGTTGTAGAACCTGACCGTGCATTTATACGACACAAGTTTTATGACATCCCTTGTCCCAAAGACTATGTTGTTGGAGAGCATGGTATGAGGTTAGGTACTCAAAAATATTGGCACGTTATTGTTTCTAAGTTATCAAGTTATTGAAAAATTTGTTAACTATTACCTGTTGTAGTAGTCCTGGTGTGAAACTACGTATAGGCATTGATTTCGTTCGTACAGCTCAATTAGTTTTCTTTGAGGTGGCGTTTATCTTCTTCGCCATCTTGATTTTTTTGTAGTTGTTTACCAGGTTACCAATAGCACTGGAGTTGCTTGGCTGTGATTGGTCAGTTTTCGTATGTGTTGATTTGTTTAAATTTACAAATCCGTTTTCACCTGCAGTCAGCCGATCTCTCGGCATTTTGTTGCGAAAAAGGTTAGTAAGACATTTGGGAAGAGGCGGCTCGTCAGATGAGGCAACTGAGGCCCGGCCTCAGTTAGCTTTTCACTCAATCGTGAATTTTTACGATATTTTATTCAGATTTTCATTTCAAAACATTGGTGAACCTTTATCTAATATCTTGGAACTTGATTTTCCAATCACGTTTCTTTTATTTACCCAAGTCTTGGATGAAGGCGAGAACGAGCGTTTTGACTCGAGATAGGTAACTGAGGCGAAATCGTCTCGTCCTCAGTGGCATCTGAATAGGCTGTGATGTATTTTCATGGTTTGCACATGGATGCCGTTTCCGACAGCTTGCCGTTACCGGCAGATCCAATGAGTAAAACGCACTTTTGAGGAAATATGGCAACAATGTCCGAGGCGAGTGAACTTGCGACTAGGCACTAAACTGACTCCGGCCCTACGTGCTGGATATTTTAAGGACCCATTGATATGAATTTCTAAGCCTCCCCCCCCCCCCCCCACAGAAAAGCCGTCGCCCCAGAAACATTTTTACTCACGAGCCGCCACTGCATTTAGGGAAACATTGTGCGAAGGTAAGAAACATAAAAGATTCTCTATCAAATTCTTGAGACTCACGCCTAGCTCTTAATCTAGCAAGACTTGGAGAGAAACGAATCTTTGAAGTCTTGAATTTATCTAGCGAATGTTTAGTTAGTTTAAGAAACAATTGGAGTTTATTGGATTTCAAAACATTTAATTAAGAGTGTAATGAATAACCGTTGTTTTTCTGTAAAAGGTCCTGTTTACCCGAGTTTTTAATTAAATCTGTTAAGCCGACATTGCTATCGCTTCCTATCCCTAGATAAATCTTGCTCGAATATTGTGACGCACTTGCACGTGACACAAAAAGATTCTCCAAAATTTATACCAAATTTATCACACGGTAGATTCAGCCAGCACTCTAACGCTCAGTACGTTTCAAAATATCAATATTTTCCATTCCCAAAAGTTGATAAAAACCCCTTTGATAACACTTCGACAAGTGCTTTAAAAAGTACACTTCAATGCCATTTATAATCGTTGCCTTTGAAACATTATTCATCTACCAGATTAAACAAAATAATATATGGATTTAATATCAGTTTAAAAATGCATAAGCCTTGTTGCCTAAACTTTAGTCGGATAATAACAAACATAATCAACAAATTGACCTTGACTTGCTTGATTATTAATTTCACCCTGAAATTCGTGGCGCAATTGCATGTAGTCACCAGGCATAAAATAAAATATGAAAGACAATTTCTTCAATTTCACTCGATTTTTTCTCTTGCATCATTTTAAGTTCAGATGTATTTCAATCAGCAAGGCAGAGTAAGTTTGCCTACAGGGTGGGCACACAGTATTTTCACGTTTGTGTACAAACTCTACACTTTTTTCTTTCTGGATCATAAAATCATTATATTTTGGTTATAGTTTTTGCTTCAGTTAGGAGTGCACGGAATAAGAGGTGATTAGGTTTTTATTAACTAAAATCAATGTTTATTTGATAGGACTCGGGATTTCTACCCATGGTGACTTGGTCACTGACTCGAGCACAGAGCTGTGTTGCCAAATACCAAATTGCCTCCCCAACCCATCAACTAAAAGGATAGCAATGTGGCATGTGAGGGTTGCATTTGCTGTACGAAATAATTTTGACAACAAAGCAAGACGCATCTATTCTGATACATAACATGTTCGGGATGATAACTTGGGCACTTACAAGTGCGAGGATTCAAACGTGTCAAAGTTCCGTGCACCACTAACTAAAGCAAAGAGTAAACCATAAAAGTTGGCAATAATAATTTATCATCACCTCGGCACTTCTTCCACTGCCATTTTAAGCATTTGGGTAACTGATCACAGAATTATTAAAGCTTCGTTTCCTCGGTTTTTTGTGTCACTTGTGCGATATTCGGTTTTCTTGTGCGTTTATCTCCACAGACATTTTGCCTCCTGATATTCATGAAACGATCCATGAGGTCAATTTTTGCACATTTTATTAGCCCTACCTAGCTCTGCGTTGTGTCATAGTGGGTGACTACATGGGGCTGTGAGAGTTACGCCCTTCCGAAACTTCCGAAATGCCGTACCTTGCTGAGCTCAGTGGTTAGAGCATTTGCCCGGTAAGCAAATCACATCTTTGCCGCCCACTGGGTTCACGCATTTGTTTTCAGTGGAACCAAAAAAGTTTGAGTACCGCTACTCTAGAGATAGCAGTATTAACGTTTAAACTAGTAATTCAAGTAAGTAGGTAGTTTGCAATTATAGTTTTAGTAATAATGTATTACTAATAATAGTAATAAGAACTAACAAGAAATATATTGTAGTGATACCTAGATAATATGTTAACTGTAGCGGGCCACTTCAAGTAGCCCACTTACCTGACTGATGAACCCTTATTACTAAATTAACACGATATTCAAAAATGAGGGGGCGTAACGAAAAAAATGTCAATGGTCAAATGTCACAGATCACAGCTGGGTGAGATGGGGGAGTGAAAAATAGACGAAATTGACGTTTGTTAGAAGTTTTCAGCAGTTTCACCCAGTTAACTCACAAATTTTTTGAAAACTAGTTCTGAAATTAGACGATAGACATGCGTCTTAAAAATTTAATTTGAGACGAAATGGAATTTTCCGCAAGAGTAGGTTGTTGCGGCACGATACTCCTCAAAAATCTTTCTGACGCAATGTGACTGCAAGAATAACCCGGTTATCCCACGTGTTTGGGAGTTAGTCGTGCTGATTAGATTGTGATTGCAGCATGGCATCACTTGTTCCAGAACGCACTTTGAATTATGTCGAAGCCTCTTGGTTCAAATTCGAATTGTAAGATCTACCACTCATAATTATTTCATTCATTTCCAAAATATAGTTGTCTGCTAAGCTCAGTCGTAGGGTGATTGCCATGTAAGCAAACGGCCCGGGGTTCGACTTCCCGAGTAGCCAGGTATTTTGAGGTGATATTAATATTCTAAACGTTAAAACAAGCCGTGTAAATGGCTATACGGGCTGGTTTTCCCATGGGCTGTTAAATCTTAACGGCCCGTTAACAAAATAGTCAAGACTTCTGACTGGCTGTTGCCATGGTAATTACTAGTTAATGGACCGTCAAAAAATAACATGTTTGTTCGTCGATCCCACGTGCACAAAATATGTGGCTCTCTGATTGCTAAGCCTTGCGCGAGCTTAACGAAATCTTATTAGCTTGTTTGTAAATATTATTAAGAATAAAAAAAAAAA
>QKMV01002066.1:0-14138 GCA_003287335.1 Lednia tumana
AGTTAGATTCTCGTGGAGGTAAGCTAAATTTGGTGTCTCTGCTACTTATAGTTTAGCTGCAGTAATTAAAATAAACTACAAATCGGGTGGGTTTTCCCAGTTGCCCCTCCCCCCACCTTAAGGATAAATTGGTTGTCTTTGCTTAAGGGTTTTGCTTTCTCTTTAAAAATACCTTATGGAAATAAAAAAACAAATGAGGTACATTTGGGAGCATTTTTTTTCCAAACTTTCTTTCGTTTTTCTGTTCTGGCAATTTGAAAAGCCTGGAATTGAACATTTACAGCGGTGCTTCTTTTGCGATTTGGGGCAAAATATTTAAAAATGGCTTCCTAAGAGACCTAGTTTGTTCTTTTATCGCCAGCTCTCTCGCTTACTTTCATAGACTATTGTCAACGGTAGAGCCAGCAGAGGTATAAAAAAGTCCGTCTGCATTCCATTGGTGGTACTCGCGACCCTTAATGAAATCAAAACCAGCTGCATACCAGGATGAAACTATTTTCAGATGCATGACAGGGTCTATTTTAGAATGGGGTAATAAAAAAAGAGGATCTATTTAATTATATAATCAAACTGAGCTGCTTCAAAAATCTTAGAAAAATATCTACGAATGAAAACCTAATACATACGTAGGTAGGTATGTGTAGGTACCTCCAGCAAGTCTTGTAATTTCCTTCCATACAGTATTAATTTTCCTGTTTCTGTTCCTCTTCAAAAACCTTCAGCTACATTGACTTTGGTTTGGAACTTAAAAAGGGAGCTGAGCTCCCCCACCCCCACCAAACAACACCACAAGCCAAATCAAAATGTCCCACCTGTTTCCATGGTAGTTCATCTCTTTCGGCTATTAGTTAATTTCCGACTTCCTCCACTCCAGTAACACATTTTTTCCATCAAAGCCTGAAGTCTTGACACCGTTCCAACTTCCAAGCCCCGTGTGACTAATAATATCTGGAGCATTCTATGCTTCATTATCCAAAGGCAAGCACATTCATTCAACGATGCATCTCCTGAGGTGTCGTAGTAAACTTGTCCTTCTGCTCAACTCGTCTTGGAAAATCTGTCTAAACAAACGAAAGAGCTTTTCTAACTCGCTCGATGTTGGTGCAGCACTGCCTACACGATTCAAGAAGTTTACTTATTTGTCTATCGTTTGTTTCACTAAGTCGTTGACTGTCGACGACTCGTCTAAATCACAAGACGAAGAAGGAGAGGAACAAAGACAGCGAGTAGTGACAAATTCCTTTTCAAACACGTTTGTTAATCAATTGGTTTGGGACTTTAATGTGGAACCAAAGAGAGCCCCAGGCTCGAAGATTTCAAACGGATTGATTCATTCAATGAAAGAAACGGTAAAACGCTTGAAACAGGAGATTGTCGAAGTGAAATGGAGAGAAGTTATTGCGATATCGAAGCTGAAGCCAAGAGAAGTGGACGAGAGGGCGAAAGTTAAGTGGAGAGACGTAGAGGAAAGATTGAAGATGTGTAGAGAAGTGTCGAAGAGTACCAGTTTTCGGAGGGAGTCTGATAAGGGGAAAGGGAAAGCGAAGCTAAAAGAAGTAGAGGCAAGATTAAAGCTTATGCCAAGGGAAGTTTTAAACAGTGTGATTGCTAAGAAAGAGAACGAAACGGAGCAATCGAAGGTGAAGCAAAAAGAAGTAACAGAGAGATTCAATGCAAAGCGAAGGGAAGAGTTGAATAAATCGAACGTAAGAGCAAGGGAAGTGCGTGTTAGTGCTGTTGTCAAGGAGGGTGTTGCTAAGAAGGAGCTTACCACGGAAGCTGTATCTACGAAGACCGTCGCCAGGAAAATGCTTGCCAAGGGCGTTGTTGCTCTGGAAAAAATTTCAAAGTATGGTGTTGCGAAGCACGTCGTTGTCAAGGATGTCGTTTCCAAGGGCTTTGTTGCCAAGCTGTGTTTTGCCGAGAATTGCGTTTCCAAGGACTGTTTTTTCGAGGTTTTCTTTGCAGAGGATTTCATTTCCAAGGACTGCGTGGCCGAGAATATCATACCCAAGGAGTTTGTTTCCAAAGACTGTATTGCTGAGGATTGCGTTGCCGTGGAGTGCGTGCCTAAGGAGTGCGTTGGTTACCCCCCAGACGTGGAGCACGAGGTGCGCTGTCTGCGCAAGTGGCTGGCCGAGATGGAGTCCCGGCTGCAGCCGCTCGAGTTCCGCGTCACACAGGCATGGAGTACGCAGGAGCTCGACGAAAAGACCCGCGAGCACATGGTGAGTCTCGCACTCCTCTGCTTATAGCAAGACTTGGGAAAGTCAGATTGCATGTTTTGCGTTTTTAATTGCATTGAGTGTCTTCTCCCGACCAGATGGGGAAGTTACTAAAAGAAGAACAACTTTTGGGGTATTATGTTACCTGCAAATGAGAGTATTTGGTTTTTTCTAAGTTACTGGGGATATGAGGTACTTAATTTACTGGGGATAGGAAGTATTTAAGTTACTACTTTGAAGTTACTGGAAATAGGAGGTATTTAAGAAGTTACTTATGAAGAGGAAGATACTTGAAATTATCTTGCTCCGGAGGAATATAGATCTTCAGCCATGGCTTTCCTAGAGACTGGCAGCGGTCTGAGGTAATTTGGGAAAATAATTTTCGTCCGTGGGCCCCTCAGTGGTCTTTGGGATGGGTTTTTCATCTTCTCCAGAAAATAGCATAGGCTTGATAAAAACCAGAAATTTTCTTGAAATGCACAAAAACTGTGGCAGAGAGAGCATAAGAAAAGATAAAATAGCCAAGAAATCAGCTTTGTATCTTCTGATCAGAAGCTACTGAATACTTCTCAGGTTACTAGAAACAAAATGCAAGTAGTTACTTGAAAAGTTAATGCAAAAGTAGTTAAAGGTAATTTAACTTTATTTTAATTTTCTCCCCAACTCTGGTCTGTACTACTAAATATCTTGCAGCACGGGGGCTCTACTCTTTGCTACCTTGTTAACTTTGACCTTTTCCTGGATTGATACATCAAGAAATTCACCTAGGCTCAAAATCTAGTCTGTGGCTTAGATCAAAATCTGGCTTGATTTGAAGTACATTCTGCGGTGCTTATTTCTTGTATCAACACTCTTGTTTGTTTCTGATTATGTTAATTGAGCGCACTAAGATACTTTTCATGGCTGGCTACATAATTAAAGTTGCGATTTGCGCGGCATCCCACTTGAGCCAACCTCTGCTAGGGAAATAGTCGAATAACTGGATGCATATCCTCTGATGGCTCATGAAACTTCCCAGAAATACGTCGCTACCTGTAGATTGTTTTGTTTTGAGAGAGTAATGCTGGAAAGGGCTGCAAGAATACCCAAAAAACACTAAAATAAGAAGTGTGGGAATCTAGGGACCACTTGTAAGATTTTCCCCCTTCCCCGAAAAACATATTGCTGATGTTTATCTGCATGCTACATTTTCAAAACACTACCATCAATAGAAATAGCATTAAAAACTTGACACTTTCTTGTGCTTGTATGTCAAACAATCATAGACCTGCAGGTCTAATTGTTAATTTCCTAATGCCTGTGTAGCCGAGACGGTAAGAGCAGCATCATGAAAACCGGGGGTCCGGGATTCGTTTCCTTGAGCAGGCAGACATTTTTGAAGTGATCTTAATATTCTTCACTTAAAGCTAGCAATGTAAATGGCTTTTAGTTTGTAACCCTTTGCATTCAATTCTGATGTTAATTAGTAAAAAAAAAGTTGGATTTAAATGCAACTATTTAGATCTGAGTAAAGTTATGCAGGTAATCGACATGCAGGAAAGACAACTGTTAAGTTTTGCTCAATATGCATGCATCTATGGATGACCTGTGGCTTAATGTACTTCAAGCCATAGCTTAAAAGTTTTTGGTGTAAGTTTTTAATAAGGTGAATTGTTTCATCACAAGTTATCTAGAACTCACCCTGACAATAGCCAGTCGGATCTCGGCAGAGTTGAAATTAAAATAGCTCTTGAAAAGGGGTCCCAAAAGTTTTAATGGGTAATAATTTGTTTTGTACATTTTGATATCAGCTCTAGCACTTTACAATGAATTTAACTAACTGTCTATTAATTTCGTTAATTGAACATCTGTCATGTAGGACGGACCTCTATTCAACAATACTCAATTTTTGTTGGGTTTTTTTCGAGTACACCTATGGCATAAAATTTTTACATCATATTTAGTGCATTGAAATCTCTCTGACCATTGGCCAGCTTTTTCTGATTTTATTTCCCGAAGAGGGGGGGGGGGGACACTTAGTTGAGTGTTCATAGTTTTGAGGAGCTCACATCTCACAGCATTTTCTTACAACACTTGCCCATACCAAATTATAACGGAGCAGTTTGATTTCCCAAGTTGTAAAATTAAGCCTAAAAGCCGGACCGCTACCGCGTTGGGAGTCTCTCCCAAGTAGTTCACAAAAGCGTTTGCAGGTAGCGCGTCCTAGCTCGCATCCATCTCGCCTGGCGCCGTTCGAAAGCTCAACGTGCCTTGTCGGTGGATCGGGGACTGGAAATGGAGCTACCTTTGTCTACTCATGTGTAAAAATACTTCGCGCCCTGGCCTTTGACACGTGCCCCTGAAAAAGCATTTAATTATACCGAAATTCGGCCGGATTAACGCCGAGCACACATCCCAGGATGTGTGTAAGCATTTCTTTGATAAAAATAGTATGCGGTTGCCAGGAAACCAGTGCTCATCAGTTCGTTACTTGTTCCGTTTTTACCCTTCGCGCCTTGCAAACGAGACACGAGACTCGGAGAATTGAAGAGCGACACTTCGGAAATAGATTGCTGTCTTTGGCACTTGGATAAAGAAATAGTGTCAGACAAGTAATCCATTCACTTTTTATTACACCACTATGCGCGGCTATTTTTCATCTACTAACTGTGCATGCTCGAGCTGGATTCATAGATGCAGCTCAAACTCGGTCTGATTTGTTGTTTTCATCATTAGTCACTCACGGAAATTAACGAGGCAGTTTCTCTCCGTTAGTTATCGCGGTTTGATGGCGGCAGAGTTTTTTTTTTGGTTTTTTGGAAGATCTGACCAATTTTTTTCTGGAAGTTTTCGAAATGTAATTGTCGATGAAAGCAGAACAAAGCCTCGTGCACGAGACCTAAAAAAATACTGCAGTTATCATGACTGCCCAAATTTGGTATCTGATCGGCAAATGTCTAAGGACCGAATCATTGTCGAACAATAGGTGCACCTAATATCGCTCGCCGTTGGCAATTTGCGCTGTGCCGAAACTAAGTACACACATCTAGAAATTGGGTCGATTAATTAGATGATTCGACCATTATTACTTTACTCTATGGAGCAGAGGTGGGGCCACCAAATTCCGCCAGCAATCTTTTACCATGACATGCCAGTACGTGCCGTGACAATTCAGTCGGTTTTTGTGTGTGGTGTGAATATTTGCCAAGCATTTGCTACTGTGACATTTTAGCTATGTAAGCATATTTTATCACTAACGTAATTCACTTCAATTGTATTTCCGGTTTTTAACCAACAGGAAATTGGACCGGTACTCACTAGAATACTTTCGATTTTATTTAAATCCGTTCGAGTTAGTGTTGTTAGTTTTGAAACGAAACCATCACACGGTCACGATTCGCGACAAATGACAACACCCGCGACATCACGACAGACTGCAGAGTTTCCGTAGAGATTTGAAGGGACATGTCGAGCCGCTATCTTCAATCTCGTGAGAGATTTTTTATGCAAATCGTGAGCAGTGTTTCGGTGTCACCAAAAGCACTCGACGATGATTAAAAGAAGGAAAACAGTGCAGTAGGTAAAATGTTTGAACGTGTCAGGCGGGAAGGAAATTATGAGCAAATACCGCACCCGGTACACGACGTTGTCCATTTGTTCGTTTCCCCGCGACAGCTCGTCGGTTTCATCGATCTCATCGATTTCATTGCACGAGAGCGACGACGACGACGATGGCAATGTGTTCACATTAGCTCGAAACGTCTAATTTCACAGCAATTTACCTGAATGCTTTAGTTTCGCACGACCTCGTGGTCCGCATTATCCTCGATCTGCGGCAAATACGTGCATTTCCCCAGCTGGCGCTCGAACTATGTTGCAAATGCATTCTTTTTCCGTTCTTTCGGTTGGAAACAAAAGGTTTACTCTCGCCCAAATGATGCATTAACCCAGTAAACCTTCGGCACATGTGCAAGGCGTCTTGGACCACTGTTATGTTTTTGAATCCCAAGCATCTGCGATACTATTCAATTCCTCTGCAGCGGTGAGCCAATTGAGTCTCGTTTCCCATCGTTTGTTCACCGAGGAAAGATCGTTGGCAATTTCGAGCCATAGCACGTAGCCACTAGCTAATCGAGGAAAGAAGCATTACTCTATTCGTTTGTACCCACTTTCAAACTAACATTCAGGAACAATAAATAATTTTCAATTTAACATTCAAATGAGGCCCACTTAAAAACAAGTTTGTCAATTTGATGCGGACATCTCTTCGGTCTCTATTCGCTATATGATTATAATGTTATCCTCTGCCAATTTAAGAAACTCATTTACTCCCAAAACCGCTGTAATGGCGAGTAATGACGGTAATTCATATCTTGTTACTTTACTCCCTGAAATCTCATTAAAGTACGAGCTGGCAGTTTGAGAAAAATGCCTGTGGTGTGCAAACGCGGGGTTGCGGGGACGAAACACTGCATGCACTCTTCGTTAGTTCCAACGCCACGGCTATTATCGTGATTGATAAGTAAATATTGCCAGCTACGTAACGCCATTTTGTCTGATTAGTTTCGCCGACCACGAAAGGGGGAAGGACGATGCCCCGGCGTAGATATGTGCCAATTATTCGCCAAGCAACGACCCGATTAAACTTGAGCCGAGCCACATCAATCATAATCGTATGTGGATATGGAGGGGGTGGATAGCTGGTCAATATGATGTCATCAATAATGATAGGAAATAAACTCATATGGAAAGGTACACGTAGGTAATCACTTTTATGTGCTGTAGAAGAAAATTGTGGGCTATTTTATGCTTCGCAAGATGTAATTATGGTCAACACGAAACGCTTTCTTGCGGTATTGATTTATTCGATCAGTGTTATTATTTGCGGAACGAGAAAATTGGAAATTACACCTTTTTGAAGAAGGTATAAAATGGAATTAAGTTTTTGTTTGCTTTGTTGCTCGTCTTTTTCTATCCGCTTGTCAATCAATTCATATTTTTTTTGTGAACAAACTATGTTGAGGTCAGCTTGCCAATAGGGGATATTATCTCTTAATAAATACACACATACGGGCTGGAGAAACTGCACTGCAAGACAAGCATGTTAAAATGACACATCGTGAACAAATAACATACTCGTCGAAAAGGTGGAAAACAGCAGAAGTCCATATAAATATCTACCAGCCATTATTACTATCAAACGAGTACAGCGACCGACCAGATTATGAAGCCATAAAAGCTGCCGGTAGCTTTATTTCGTATTCAAGAGCTTGCCGTTACCGTAAACTTGTCTGCTCGACAGCACGACTAGACGAGGAAGTTGCACGGAAAACAATGTAAAACGCTCATGCATTTGATTTGTTTGAGAGACATCGACGATCGATGGCCGAATCGACAAGGTTTAGAAAGCGTCAGTCACCCATGAGGACCACACGAAGCTGCGGAAAACCCATCACGGGAAACTAATTAGGTACACTGTATGCCATGTGTACGAGCCGATGCCTCTAAATATGGCAGTGTCTTTTCGTGACGATCTCCCGGCTAGATTTAACGTTTTAACGATGCCAGAAAATGGTTTTGTGCCAGAATCCGCGTTGTGCCTAATCGCCGCGCCATGCTCGTGCAAAGTGACAGGATTCCGTGCTCGCGGCTCCGACGGCCAAGCTTGACCTATTGTCATGAGCGTCGCTATAGTTGCCCTGCGTCCATGCCTTTCAGAAGTCAAATCTCTTCGCGAGTCACATACATCATCCTTAATTGGCATACCCGTTTTTTATTTTTCGTTTTTTTTTTTGAGAGTGGGCTTATTAATTCGTCGGTCGCCGCGAACAGAACCGAATCGCGTTGATTTCACTTCCTCGGCATCGCGCGAATTCGCAAAACGCAAGAAGCGGTTATACGCAGCGCGGAAACTGCAACGAAGTTCGCAAACAAATCGCGAATCGCCATGTCGCTCGCAGTGGCGACGCGTGAGTCTGTCAACTGGGGAGACATAATAATCCCAGTTTTCTTACCTTCAAAGCTGTTACACTCTTCAACACTGGCACTACTTCTACTTCCATATCGATAATTACGATACTTGATTGGATCTTTAATAAACCACAAGCGCAAATCTCTATCCAACACTCACGATGACCAGCAAGCAGCTGGGAAAAAAGGGGGAACTGAGCTTAGTACTGTAAATTAAAAAAAAAAGCTAGAATGCTAACTACAAAAAGGTAATTTTTCTGGATTCTTCAGGTAGACAGTGCCTACCTTGTCTCCCCTGACGCTTCGCCACTGGTCGCTCGTTGTTTTTCTATGCCCGCGCGATTTGCAAAAAGATCAAGATCTCTGAATTCTATACGGTGTGATCTGAAACTCGATCCGAAAATCGAATTAGACTAAAAAGCTCCAATTTACTGGAAACTGTCGATTACGGTCGCTGCTTTTCCTGGTGTTTTTCGTCGCTCGCCGCGCGTTTTTTCATGTAGTGAATTGTTTCGCAAATATGAGTTGTTGTTGTTGTAGTTGTAGTACAATCATGCATTTATGCCGGTTGACCGCTCGCAATGATTGCCGACACTGATGCGGAGTCGATGAATGTAGGAAGTGGACTCTGTTGTCCGTGACACCCTCCGACGGGCCGACTTCCAGCGCGACCGTCACCTGTTCGTGGAGCCACGGAATGAATATAAAATGGACGGCTTGCTAGTCAATCGACCATTTTCATAATTGCTATTCCAGAGTCGTGAAGAACGATTAAAATTTGCTTGGCCATGTATTTGTTGTGGGGATACGTTTTTATTCATTTATTCTCTTCCTTTCGGTCGTACGGGAACGTCCGCTGTTCTCAACGCACTCTGCAATTATGTTTTGGCAGGCTGGCATTATTTTTACAACTTCTTATTGATGCGTTGCCTTTATAGTTCTAGTTCGAATGATGTCAGAGTTATTAATTCTCTGATATCTTGATCCAAGATCGCTGTGGGTTGGATTTTAGTTATACAGCTATGATATTACGTGAGTAGGCTAGATAGCGAGCCGTGTAGCAGCGTTACAAATTGAAGCCATCGTGCACGTGGGGGTCTGTCGTCTTCCATTTTGGTGTTTGTTATGTTTCGGGAAGACCACGTCAAGCTCCCCGAGCCTTGTGGCTTGTCGGGAGGGGTCGGGAACGGTCAAGGAGCTCCGGTTAGGAGACGGTTTTGGGAAATAACGGAAAATCACAACCAGGGTAGTCGGAACGAACCTGGGTACGAACCACATGCCAAGTAATACGCTAAAACACAAACATAAATAAGGGTAGTATTGGCAAGGATTGCAATGTAAGCAAACAAGCCAGAGGTCCGGGGTTCGAGTCCTCGAGCAGGCAGGTATGTTTGTAGAGATATTAATATTCTTCAAAGGTAGTATTGTGCGTCGGCCTAACCAAGGTACTAGGTATGTGCTTCACAAACTGGTAGGACCCCAATTCCATGTAACTTTTCCTTCCATTGGAATGATATGGAATGAAAAGAGATGCAAAATCATCCAATGAAGCGGAAGCAAAGTGAGATGAAACAAAATTCCATTTCATCTCATTCCACTGGACGCGGAAAGTGATAGAAGTCCATCCTAAAGCTCCATGCTCTGGCCGGGGTTTTGTAGCATGCGTTCTTGGCGTAGCAGCGCGCCTCGCGGCTTGCCTGGCCACTGTTTTCCACCGATTGATCAGAACTGCCAGCCACAGCGAATCGTGATGAAACGGTCAAAAGGACAGTTTGGGTTTTTGCTCTTCCCAATTGTACTCGGCCGGTTCCGTGGACGTTCGGCGATCACTGACCATTATGTGTTCGTTTCTGATTTCTATTCAATCTGCTCTGCGGATGGGATATTTTTTTGGGGGTCGATTTTGAGTGTCGATTCGTGATTGTCATGAGCGTGGAGACGCCGTGCATTGTGGCGCGTGATTTTTTTTTTGAAAAATATTTCCGTCGATAATGGCCGTTGATTGGGAGCTTACATGTGAGCCTTTTAAGGAAGTTTTAACCAATCGCTCGTCCGCAATATCTCGACGAACCATACGTTTTCCACGCCAAGGCCATCCGAGAGACTGCAAATTCGGGAAATCGTACACTTTTTCTATTTGCTAAACGTTCTTTCGGGAAAGTCCACTCAGGGGAAGTTCAATTTGCAACAGCCTTGATTTAGTATTTGCATCGTCATCGACAATGCATTTTACGGTTTTGCATGGCTGGATATCCATCGCATTAGACGCTATTCTTGTCGAAGCATAAAGGAACGCCGCGCGATATTCAAGACACCGATCTTCGCGCTAGGTCCTCGTCAATCGCAATATCTTCGACATGAGCCGGGATGCAACCTTCGCTTCCACGTAGTTTAGCTCGAGCGAGAAATATGATTGAAGGCTGAATTAAATGTGTGGAACACGACGGCGACTATAAATACCGCTGAGGTTTCTTTGCTTGCTATTTTGCCATTTTTCCACGCGCTGTGCTAAATAAATTTCCATTTGACATTACGGCTAAACCGCTAGACTCTCATTTCTCTCGGTACTTCTGCGGGCCGGTCCAATATCTTACGTGATTTACCGGCCAACCGAGATCAGGGTCAACACTGCGCCGTTCATCACTCGGGGTCGATTGCACACTACCAGTACCGGCATGTGGTAACATTTCAAATCGCTTTAAATAATTGTAGAGTTATATTTATGTCTCCCATGCAGTTCAGGCATGAAATATGGAAATCTTATTCGTGGTGTGACGCCAGAAATGAGATTATTCGTTCTACGATAGAAATCGTAAGGTAGGGTGACTTTTATTGTGCTCGCCACGAACACGAGGAGTCGTTTTTGTGTCGCAGTGATACCCAAACGGAGTCGAACCCGTGGACGCCGGGCGGGACGTGACAAAAGAAACAGGTTACTCTGTGCACCACCTATATAATTTCGTTTCCTAACTGCAGTGTCTTACCGGCGACAGTCCGTAATTACCAGATGTCACACGTGCTTTACGTAACCGGGCACGCCCCGCAGCTCTGCAGGTACCACATTTCGACCGGATCATTACAGTAATACCGTTTCGATTTGTTTTTTACGTTTTATTTTAATGTTTAAAATGCCAATGTGTATTTATTTCGTTTGCTTGAATTTCCAAAGAGCGGAACAATGGTATGTCATTTAGTTCAATTGTTTTTACGTCCGAGTATAAAAAACAATCCGCTTGGTCGCAAAACAAAGAAGTGGTACTGGCTTATAAAGAAATCTTTTCGTGAAGTGACCTCAATTTGGTCAGTTACTATGGTTATCTGTACCAGTGAGCGATCACGGATCCAGCTAAGTGAATTACCTATAGGTACGTCACTTGTATTTCGAATGATCATTCTCGGCGATGCATGGCCATGTGTTGTGACGTGTGCGTATGTGCATTTCTATCCCGGTCACTTCACTTCATCAGCTGCGATCAGTCTTTGATTACTTTTCAGAGTACTGTACATGTACATACCTCGCTGTACCTTCAGTTAATTATACTGCCGAGTGCATGACGTATTTCGCTGGGCAAACAAATCTATTATAACCGATTTGTTGATATGGAAACTTATACCTCTCGTCAGATGTTGCTGCAGCTCACTACAGTGCAAGTTTGTTTGGCCCGACTCCTCGTGTCAGAAATACTTCTAGCAGACCATCTCTTTATTATTAAATAATCGTTATAGACTCGACCCGTTGAACCTACTGTGTGAAAGCCGGCATCGAGTTATTGGTTGAGCTTCTAAGGAATAGTCTTGTTACCATAAGGGCTCAAGCTAGGTGTGAGCGGCCATATTTAAAGCTGCTGTATAGCAAAAGTGCACTGCTGGAAACCTGAGCTAAATATGTGTGGTATCAAAACTTTTTCGGAGGCTTCTTTTTCACGTGTCTATCAATAAGTGTCAATATTTGTTTACATAGTTAATGACCAAAAACACGCCAAAAATCGTTCCAAAACGAAATTATCGTCACCTATCTTTACCTGAGCTGAGAGTAATTTTATTTTAGAGTTGGTACACAAACCTCGAGTGCGACGGTTTGAATGTTAGTGAAAAAGTAGAAAAGCAACGGGGGATTGTATTGGTGATACGGGAGCGATAGTTTTATAAGAGAATGTGTAGTTCTAACATTACGTCGACTCATGTTCAGACTCTGTTACTCCCTTCTTCAGGGGGTTAATCTGAGTGACATCCCCCTGAAGAAGTGAGTAGCATAGGTCACGAAACGTCGTAAAAGTTTTAGTGGATTTCTTAGCATTTTTAACCAGTTTTCAAAAGTTTTCTCTCAAAGGTATAGTTCGTATGGCCATTTGATTCCGACTTTTACCTAATAGCTGAAGCTGAATACAATGAAGCTTCTAGTGGCTGGCGCCGGCCACTTCCTCAAAACTTTCAGCTGCGATTCGGAGTCTTACGCAGTCGAACTGATTATAACATGTCTGTTGGAGGGATGGAGTTAGGTTGGGCTGACGCGCACTGTATAGTAGTACCATATGAATGCATGCAGGGATGTGGAAGGGATGTGGAAGGGCAGTCTTTCATCGTGATGTCGTTGATCCTAATCGGGAGTTGATCTGGCGTGCGATATCTCGACGCGAGATTTCGCTGCGCATTGTTGCTGATAATTCCTTGTTTTCCTGACACTCCATTGTCTTGGCTAAGGATTAATTGTTTTATCTGGGAAATCTTGATAAAACGCTTGGTCGGCTGAGACGTTGCTCCAATTTGCGTTGGATTGCGAGTCGAGAAAGTTTGAGGGGTACTTACATTTCCCAAAGGGGGTTGGCCGATTTTTTAATGCGGAAGACGAAGAATCCACAAAGTGACTGGGTATAAGCTCAATAAGACGTTTTTGATGTTTGGCCTACACGTATTAGATGGTGTGTCATACGAATTCGACCACTGCCCATATAAAATATGAAACCCACTACTTACCTATCATGTTGGTACTGCTATTGGTAAAATTGCATGCGTGCTTCTATTTTAGCCTCCGATAATATTTAACGTCTCTATAATAAGCTGAAGATAAATAGATAAAAAACAAATCTTCGTTGTCCAATTTATATTGAAGGTTGCGGCAGGAATTTCTGACGATTCATTTTATCGAGTGCATAGTTAAAAATTAATTTGTATTTTTCATTTTGTCAAGTAGCACGAAGAGTTCGCCGGTAAAAAGTGAGTCCGTCACGACTGTGGAAAGCAATTATCTGTTGTTGTGTAACAATTTATTAAAATATGCTCCAATTTCGATTTGCAATCTCGATAGGAGCAACTGAAGAAAGCTCTGCATGCACAAAGCCACGAGGAAATTGCATATTTTAGCTAATTTGAATGCATTATTATTGAGTTTGAAAGATGTTTTGTCTGAATGTGTACAATTACCAGGATACGGGGCCGAAAGCTTGGAAATTACACTATTGATTAATATACCTAGGAAGAGATTGCGCTGGAAGCGAACGAGAGGCTTGCGAATAGACTCTGCTCACGACTGTCTATGCGTAATTGTTTAAAATAACTCTGTGATTGTTAGCAAATCTCTTGGGTTGTCCGTCAAATAGAATCCACACGTGAAGGTTGCAATCATTTGTTGTGTCTATTTTCTCTTGTACGTACGTATGTACTTTTGTCACGATCATTGTACGACTGGAATGATGGAAGAGAATTTAATGACGGGCCTGTGTGTTTTGCGAATATCGCACGTAATTCCATGTGATTAGGGATTGCCAAATTTGCGCTTGCTTTGGCCGGAAGATCTATAAAAAATAAGGTTGAAAAGTCTTGATTGGCGATTTTGTTTGAAAAAGGAGCAAAGTAACGACTGTAGATCGTAAGGTGCATAAGTGAATTTATCTAGAGAGAGAGAGAGAGAGAGAGAGAGAGAGAGAGAGAGAGAGAGAGAGAGAGAGAGAGAGAGAGAGAGAGAGA
>QKMV01002067.1:0-14136 GCA_003287335.1 Lednia tumana
TTATTTAAATATTAAATGTATAATGATATCAAAGAATTAAAATTCAACTTAAGCAAAATTTAATAGGGCCTAGAGATTATTGTATGTTCTAAAATACATTTCTGTTGCTTTTGTAAGCTAGTAGTGTAGGGGATTATTGTATGGTGATTAGACAAAATTATGAGGAGCAAGACATTTGTAGCAAAGTATATTTTTGAGTGGTGTCACATCATAGTTTAATGAAATCTCCTTCTTAATTTTGTCTGAAAAGATACAAAAGCCTTGTTCAACACCTTTTTTATTCTCTTAGAGCACCTAGGTTCTAGGTAGTAATAAATGTGCATTAGATTCATTTTTACTTGATTATAAGATGAGGAATATTGCCAGCCCTAAATTTGTGAATTTGGCAAAAGTTTTGTGTAAAATGCTTTATGGTGACAATTTGTTACTTTTCTTTGTGTAATCATTTACAAAAATTAATCCATGTGGAATCAAATTTGTTGACACTAAGTTTTATTAAAATTATTTCCTATCTACTTACAATAGAATGTTACATTAATTTAAAAAATGAATACTTTCATTGGCAAATAACGACTGTTGCAAGACACCCGATTATATTATTACCTACTCATTACAAAGCATTCAACGTTTCCAAAAAGCCACACCTTCAAACTAAATTCTTGCATAATTTACCTGTTTGTAGTGTAACCAATAATAATTCTGACATTTAATAAAAATTCATGCCAAGCATTGTGAGTAGAGATGTTGTTATAAATTTTATTTCAAATACAATCGTATGATCCCTGCTGCAAATCCTCGGTCGGATGTAAATGTGAAGTACCTTGCACCTTTAAATAGTAGCCCAGCGAGCGCGCCGAGTCGTGTTATGGTACCATGCATACCTCGGTCATCCTCCGCTCCACCAACGGCCAGTCTTCTTTCGGTCGTGCAGCCGAGCGGATGTGTTCAGAGTGCAGTGTGGCGGGAGTTCGAAAGATCGTCGTGGAGATCACCAGCCGCGAATGGGATTACTCCAACGGAAAGAAAATGAGTTACAACTTACCACAAACGGAAATTTACGATGTACGTTGGAAAATTTTGGTCATGCAGTAATGGTACGTAGCTATAATAGGATTTTTTTTAACGTGATTAGAGTAAAATCATAATACCAATTAGTGTATTCTTCCCTCTCGTTCAGTCTTGACTCGAACGATTCTTAATAAGAATTTGGAAACTTACTGCTAGCGATTATGCATGGGGTGTACTGTCCTTTTTCCACAATAAAAAGGATTCTCTTATAAACCTATTGTAATACAAAAAAGTCACCCCAATATTCGGCGCGTTGATATCTGACTCATACAAGGTAGACGACATGCATGGTTGATTTCAATGCATTCGGTTTCGGTAACTTTAGTACCAACAGCCACCGACCACCAACCTACGTAGTGCATTTGCTTTTTTCCAATTCCAATCTCCATGCAACTATTGCCAATGTCAACAAATCTAAGTACATACCACGGATTTCTCTTGAAGTTGAATTGCTTCTCGTCGAATAATTGTGTGTAGTACTTTCTTTCAAAATCTTGAAACTGATTATTTCTATTGTTCAGACAATTTGTTTAGAATTGACTATGTTCAGAGTATCTAGGTATACGCACTTTTATCAATTAAATCTAAGTTTCGACCAAGAATGGTGAATCTTCTCATTTCATAAATCCATTGTTCTATCAGACCAATTTCGGTATACCAAATAGGTAATTCCTCCAGAGATCGAAGCCACCAAAAGGGAAGTTCTTTTACCTTACAAGCTCGGGTTAATTTTGAGTTCCATACAAGAGCGAGCCAATTTTAAATTCGCTTGATTTGCCGGTAAATTTACAAATTTCAACGTGCATATTTTTAAAAATCTGTTCGCAGTTACACATTTATGTTAAAAAACATTATCTCTATACACATATACGATATACGGGTTAATTTTTTTTAAATCAGTGGTAAATACTATTATCACCTCTAAAATGTAAGTCACTGACTGACAGTTTTGAGATGATAATAGTATGTTGATTGATTGTGTGGTGTTAAACGATGCACTCCACTCCTCACCCTGTGGCATTGGTCATATGGCGTCAGTGAATGATAGGATGATAATGAGGGTGACGATGAACCTAATGGTGGAGAGGGAATTGGAACCCGGTTCCGGCTAGTAACCTCTGTCGAAAAGCACTACGGGGGCCATCGCTTAACGTCCCTTCCGAAGGACGGAACACCTCGAACAGCAGGATTCCTCCACTAATCCTAGCTGTCAAGAGGTTGATATCAAGGAGAATGAAGCCGCCGACTCTTCAACTTCTCTTCCAAACAGAACTAGGTCTTGGGACCAATGATCACTCTGCCAATCTCTGACCCAGCACAATGTTGCTTAACTTCGGTGATATCACGAAAGCCGGTGTATCCAACGTACCAAACCGTTCGGTGATGATTGTATTTTCTAGAGATATATATTCATAATGTGTATGTTAAAACAAGCGCATATTACGTAACTCACTATAAACTGACTAAGGTGGGTATTGAATGCCTACACTTACAGCACTTACAGCAATAACAACATTAACCCCACCAGTGATAAACCTTTGAACCAAATTTCCAGTCTCGTCGTCGAGGCTGTCCTCGTGCTCATCAGGCATGTCGTCAGCCTACACATGGCTCTGCTCTGAGTTCCGTTGTTTGGGCATGCCAGGCCTTCATTTGGCCGCAATGAGCCTGATTCGAACCCGTGATATGCACGATACGAAACAAAGGGTGAATGTTCCGGTGTCACCCATAAGCAAGGTTGAAACAGCGCTTTGAATTCATTAAAATTGCATCTCAAATAATATGAGCTCCAGCATCTAACCATTTAGCTTATTTCTCACAAAATTTAATTATCGTCTACATCATTACTCTCGAGTGTCGGCTCACCGAGGTGTGTTAATTAAACATTAAGGGCAATTGCGTCTCTAGGTCGCACAATTATTTCTCACGTTATCATTGTTACAACACAACTCTAGAGTGTGCCATACTTTTAATGTTATTATGTAAGATAAACTTGTCTAGGGTTCATAGAGAGGCTGAGTGAGCAGGCAACATGTTGTTATTATTAGCATGTAAATCATGTGATCCGCCCTCAATTTCTTCAGGGCATTAACGTATAAGACCAGTAGCAGATTCTATATAGTACAGATTCTTTTAACAGTTAATTGCCTGTTCATTGTGTCATAATTAGGGTGCAAATTATTATATATCACGTGCATTGCGTGTTGATATAACTATGAGGGATGAGGGAATTATAAAAAACAAATTTAGCGCGCGATCAAAACTTTTCCATTGTTGTTATCACGAGTTCCAATTACATTCGCTTGTCAGCGAGGCTGAGCACTTGATGTAGAAACTTTGAAGCTTTTGACAGAGCGACGTGATTCGAGCATGGCTATAAGATTTCTTGGAATCGCGGAAATTTTCATTACTACCCGGTAAACAGCTCGCCGCCCCCGCCAATCAAACATCGTCATGACAATGACCCTATAACGTCGACGGGGACGGATCTTGATTCAGGGGGGAGAGAATTTCCTGCCCGAGTTCGTCCGAACAACTTCCACCTGCCGTTCTGTAATATGCACATGGCTTCCTTCCGGTAGACGTGCCTTTTTGTCGTCTCTCTCTCTCTGTTTTTATCGCTCAGCGCATGTAGTCCAATTGTGGAAACTAACATAACTTAACAAAAAATGTGCAATTTGTATTTGTTTTTCTGCACGGGAAATAAAATGTGTACAAGCACTTGGGTGTGCGTTGTGTCACGTGTGCATTAAATTGTAGTAACCCGTAACAGCTATTTTCTACTCCACGCATATGCTCCGGCTAAATAAGGATAATAATATAGTTAGTTACTCATAACATAACGAGCATAATATTCATTTTTTTATAGATATAAATAAGCGGTCTCAAATATTGCTTTGCTTTCAATCAATACTTATTAGTTTTGCGACAGAGCTGTGGAAAACTGCATGGCAATTTTTGCAAGTTACTTCATTTGTCGGTCGCCCATTTCAAGCGAGTGTAAGCATGGCTCATGCATAATATGTTACGCAATTTAGTAACAATTGGTTTTAAATTTAACTGTATAAACTTGTGGGCCGGACCGTGGTTCTTAATAGGCCACCAAATTCGTTCCGAATTGAATGCAAGACCGGAGAAAACACGTACACAGTACCATACCTACATGGAGGCTTCAATCAAGCCATCTAGTGATGTCGTTGCGTAAGCACATATATTATTTTTTCGTACACGCGTGGACACATTTCATTCGATGTACCTACTCGTAATTTATGTGGAGCGATTTCTCGCATTCTTTCTAAAACATCGGCCGACCTCATCAGCGCTAACATTTCCTGCAGTATTTGCATCACTACACGACAACAATTTTGATTAAACGTGGTCTGAATTAGAAAATTGGTGGAAACATGGGAAATCAATTCGCGGTGGCCTACTCTATAATCATTGACAATGGAATAGAGTTGAGAAAAAGTAGGTACTACTATATCTTCTTCAGACGCAGAATCATTTTCAACGTGGACATAGCTAATTCAGTAATATCGTATAGTCCTAATTTCTAACTTGTATTATGCTTCAACCGATGGAATTTCTGATCGGAAAAAAGAAATATAATAAAACTACGGTGACGAGCATCCGCTACTGGTGTTGACGATGTACACATTAATTAGTCATTATTGCCCATCTGCCAGATGCTATGTTTTGGTCTCTTGTGCTCTGAACGGGTTGTTTGGTTATCGGCACTATGCAATAATATGGCATTCGACACATCTTTCTGTGAGCGTTAGTTTAAGGCGTGTGTATAGGAAGGAGTTGGACCCATTAGTGCATGAAGCAGGGGAGCAAGAGCAACAGACAGTGTTGTTCATCCTTGCATTACATCACGCTGGTAAATTTGTTTGTCGATTATTTCAACCAGAAAATTAGAAAGAGTGAACTGAATTTCCGCGATCATTGAATAAAATTGGACAAAATAATCGCCATAACTAGTAACATACCTTGTAGCTTCACCCTCTAAATCTTATCATATATATGGATATAAAAAGTAACCCTTGAAAGATAAACAGATCAGTATAGGATTATGAGGGTTATTTTCTGAAAAATGTGTAAGCTTTCAACTTCCATGGGCCTCTGAATGGTACAGCTGTAAGTGTCGGCGTCTAGACTTTTTTCATAATTCCTTTTTTTTTCATCATTAAACAAGAAAACTTCGCTACAGTTCTTAATAAAAACGTGTCCCCATAAGAAATGCATTGCCAAACAAATTTGTTTCGTCCTTATCAACTCTGGAATAGTTATTGTGGAAAAGGTTTATAAACGATGTACCAAATCACATCACCCATATACCCACTTCCAAAAATGAGTTTAAACTGTTAACTCTCGTGGTGGAGTTATTTTTTAAATTTGGTTTGAATTTAAGGAACCACTTTAGAAAGCCTTCTCTTTATAGTTGGTCGCTATGGTCAGAGGTTTATTTGTGCGTAGTCAGTAACACCGTGAAATTGGGGGTCTCCATGGACAGTGACAGTAACATCACGAACCACCACCATCTATTAAATTGTGTTCATTGCTCCGTATGTTATTATATGATTCCATGTGATAGTAAATAACAAAGCCGTCCCAATCTATCAACCATGAGCACTGGTGCAAACTATGAAAGTGTCATCAAGAGATTTGGCGAGTATTTAAAGCCAGGACACCTCAGATCAAACGTTATGGACAAAGACCCGGACGTGAAATGCAATGACGATGCCATTTCACACGTTTTCATTTCGAGTGACAATTTCATCGGTGATAACTTGCATTTCATGAAATGTTTTAAACTACATGAAGATATCGCAAATTGTAGTTAAGTCGTGCTCACTGAATCCAAACGAAACGTAGTACTAGAAAAATAAAAGCAGCCTAACTGGACCAAATATTGGACCATGACGATTAGTTTCTTACATGTACTCATCTTCCGTCGTCTTTCTAATGCGTGATCGTTTTTACCTTATCTTGATAAAACCTCAAGCTCAATTTCAATGATTTAATTCATATAATTATCCAAGAAGCAATAACACGTCTGATTTTTCAACTGCTAAGGAAAAGTGTCCCTATTGGCGCACAATACCCTCTAGGTCAGCTGGAGTCAATTAGCTTAATTTTGCTTCGGGTCGTTTGCGTAAGTAGGTAGTGTATAGTAGTTCGATTAGGTACAGGTATACGTAGATACTTTCTTTCTCACAATATCCTGCAGTATTTTGAGGACAGTTTTAATCGCTTGTACTTATTTCTATCGATGCCCCGTTCGCTTTCACGCCCTCGCACTTGCATCGCCGTTAATAAAAATTACCACAATTTTCAAAGAAGTTGCGCATTGTTCGCAATGATTTCGTATCAATATATCTATCGAACAAGCACGTAATAGGTGCATATTATATAAAGATAGTATTTAAAATAGCTATAAACATAGAACACCCATTTTGTAACGTATGTTTCCGAACGGTACCTGTAGGTACTGCTAGTAGTTAAGTATTCAGGGACAAGTACGAATACTTTTGCCTACCGGTAAATTGGAACATATTTATTAGATACGGATGCGTAATTTTGGAATAATTAAACTTGAACTCCAGTTTCGACTAAAATTGTTTTGCGTGCTTCGAAAGAGAGGAACTTCAAACAACCTTGCGCTATAAACTGAATAGATGAATTTTCAGATTAACATTTTGTTCATAGGTGACAAGGGGTGAAAGGGGTACTTGAGCCAGAACTTCTGTTCTAATATAAAAAAAATAGTGGCATTTTTTGAGAGAACCAACATTGCCAAAACTATCCCTCATATCCAAAAGGGTTGCCTGTGGCATGTAACATTTGGCGCTTGCCGTGTAAATGTAGGACTAAAATATTTCCCCGTCCCTCCCTTCTTGGGGAATGACAGTGGGCGGCCACGATTTTATTTAAGATCTGCAGTTAAATTATTGCGGTAGTACATCAATTCACGATGAACATTGAGATTGCACTACCAAGCAAATAGATAAGTAAATACTCAAAATAACTAGTGCTCAGGTAAGGAGATAGACATAACTCTTAAGAATGTTGTAAATGCTACCTTGCACAATGGCAGTAGATATCACTGCCATGTGTTAAAAAAACGAGAATTATCAGCTTATGAAAAATAATCATTTGATGATCTGTGTCAAGATTCAGTCGAGTTGAGTTACGTATCCTTCTGATATGCCACAGTTGCTATTTTCAACAAAGTAACAAGAAATCCCTACCTTTCCAACTATGACGAAATGAACTGATCATGCGAACTTGACCTGTGTTCAAACGTTAACCACCGCTTGTCCATTCTATCTTTTCACGGTTGACTTTTTCTGACCCCTGCTTGCTTCAATTAAATAATACACCGCCACTAAACTGCACTATGCAAGCCTAAACCGGTCTGAATGAATCCACCGCGCTACAATTTCAATTTATTCACTGTCAGCTGCATCAGACCAGTCTTTACTGCCTTTACTAGATCATCGCTTTCAAAGTAAATCTAGCACACACCACATGCCACGGTTTTTTTCGCTAGGTGAATTCCGCTCTGGAATCATCTCTGTACACACCTGACTTGTAATTTGAAACGTCGTCGATCTTCCGATACTAATAATTTACGCCAATTTGCGATAACAATCAAATGTCACTCAATTTGGGCATCAATTTCATATCGAAACCACTTTATGATTGACATACATTCAGCTGACTAAGGCAAAAGTAAGAAAAAAGTCTTGGACCTCTCAAGACTTTCTGCTGGTATCAAACATTTTGAAACATGCAAGCGTTCAAAGTTTTCAAAAGTTTTCTTGCGTTTGAATTGCGTTTGTTGCCTCGCCCAATTAATTGCTTGCCTATATTTTTGTGTAGGAAATGTCAATCAGTTTCTCCCATTAATGCGTGCCTACTTTGCCAATCATTTCCCCAGTAAACATGAAATTGAATTTTTTGATCTCTCAGGAAGACGTTTCAGGCGTTACAGGGCATTTGGCAGTATTATATGCATAAAAAGGTCTGCTCCCTGCGATTTCATTATTTTCAATCTTGTTTCGCCTCTTGACTTTGATGGATTGTCAGATGTTAACAACAAGGAAATGATAAAAATTCCTCCAAAAACCGATAAAAACAGCGAATTAACTTCAAACTAGCCAATTTTGAGGCAAGTCACCTATAGAGATTTTTAGAGCACAACACTACGTAATTAAAAAGCCAAGTGAATACGTAATAGTAATCCTCTCGGATCGGACGAATCAAGTAAATATAATTAGTATAATTAATTATTTGCGCCACATTGTAATCGCCACTCAGTGAACATAGTGCACCGGGTTGACTGGACCCTGACTAGACTTCCCGTTTGTCTAGTTTCTGGTCACTGGTCAGTGGTCATCTCATCTTCATTGCATGCATGGCGTGGCCCTCAGGAGTGGAAGAATTGTGAAGCAAGCAGACAAAATTCTTCGTCTATTAGCATAATAACAGCATTTTGATTCACGTAAATCCTCGGAAAAAGATATCCTTGACATACAAAGATCTTGCAAGAATAGCAAGTCTGGGTCGTGGATGTGACTGCTAATTGCCAATTAATGGTTTTCTTCTTTGCTTTCTTGAACTTTGACATACCTGCTGACGAAATGTGCATATCAATGTGCAATTTCTCCTTTCCTTTGTTTCATTGCATTATTCTTGAAACCGTTTATTTGAAATTAAATTTGACATTTTACAAGTCGAAATGATGCGACAGGTTATTATAATATCCTAGACAAAATTTAGTAAATATACTGCTTTAGACGGATTAAAATGGCATCCAGTTTTGTAATCCATTCATAATTTGATGATTTCGACAAGATTATCCATTTTTAAACCGAACGGTTGACATTATGGATACACCGGTTCTCGTGCGATCAACGAAGTTAAGCAACATTGCGATGGACCAAAGTTTGGATGGGTGATCATTCATACCAAGGTCCATTTCTGTTCGGGAGAGAGGCTGGAGCACCCGAAGGGTTAATACATACTACAATCTTTGGGCTGGAGGGTTTGAACCTAGTGCAGCAGCTTCAGTCCCCTTGTCATCAACCTCTAGGCAGCACGGATTAGTGGAGAAATCCCATGCTGTTCGAGTTGTACCGTCCTTTTGAAGGGACGTTAAGCGGTGGTCCTTTTGGTGCTTTTCGACAGGAGTAGCCGGCTACGTGCCGGCATCGGGTTTTCCCTTCCAGTAGATTTCTTAGCATTCAAACCCAGTTTGTAAATCGATTTTCGAAGATGTACGGGTTTTCCCTCGATGTCAAAATACTTTTTCTGCTTCGCAAATTTCTGAGCCGATATTTTCCATAATTCACATTCTGTTCACGTTACTGTGACTGGTTCTAATATCAATAGACTGTCACGCGATCAGTCTCTAATGCATTGATGCTCAACGCAGCGGCCACAGACCCGTGCGCAAATGCTCCAACAAAATATCGAAATAATGGCTCTACAACAAACATTCGTCGTTTCAATCTTTATGAAATCCTGCCATGTGCTTTTTAGTATGAAAAGCTTCTAAATTTAAAATCAAACTGCTGAAAGTAATTCTGATAATTTACCCACCCAGCATTCGAACAGAAAAATAATTTTAATTGAACACACTGTTTTCGGTAAAAATATTTTCACTGACTTCTTCACATTAATTCATAGAAACTCCATAATCTTTCATTTAAATTTAACATGTACACTGCTAATGAGGTATGAACACAATCATCTCATTTTGAGTCTGCAATGCAAAACCTACCTATTCATTAGTTGATATGATTATGAAGTTTTTATATTCTTACGCTTTCGCATTGTTTTTGGTTCTAAGTTTTAGTTCTGTAGCATCACTTTACAACCAACACTTCTTCAATTTGTGTCTATAAAAAGTATTAACTACAAAGTGATCTTCTTGAGCAATGGCACGCTCTTTTGTGGTCTGCCGCCTTCTAGTGACGAGCAAGCGGCAGTAGAGGATGAAACCAGAACCACGAGATAAGAGGAACGAGAGGGCATTGCATTGCGCTAAACCTAGCCAGTGTAAAACTAAAACACGTGTAGCTTGTAGCCGTTTGTAGCTCATAAACCACACAACCATATCGAATAATAAAGTAGGGACATTCACATTGACGCCGCATGGACAATACTTCCTGCCGAGTTCACTAATCTCATTGTTTCTACTTTTTGCAGAAAAGTTGCATTGAGGAGCGAAGAAAGCATCAAGCGTTGCAGCTAGTGAAATTAGCATGATCGCACGAAATCGTGTCAATGAAATGGAAAAAACAATACTGGAATTAATTGATAAGAACGGTGACTTATTGGGAAGATGTAGTTCGTGTAAATCGACACACATGTAGCCGCGTGAAAGAAGACATATAAAAAAATAATAAGTGCCAAAGTGTTTCACGTAGATTAATCCATTTCAGTGCGAGAATTTTGACGACGCCGCTAGACCATGTCGCGTCAATCGGTACCGAATTGCAACGGGAACATTTGCTGTGTCGCGGCAAGCAAGGTTCGATTAAAAACCGCGGGACGATCTCCACTCAGCTGGAACTTAAGTGTTTTTATATTCGTATTTACAAGTAGCTTAGTATTTAATTGTGTGAATGGTCTCAATAATCCGCCAAGATTTCTAATCAACGGTCAAACAGAAATCGTCCTCAGGCTGAAAGAAGGCGAAGAAACGCCGGCAGGTAAGCAAATTGTCGCCACAGTAATGTGTTCATGCAGTGTTCACTCATTCACTTTAAAGGCCAGAGTGATTAGGAAAGACATTATTGTATTCTTTATTGCAATTGTACAAAGAAATTGAGTCCAATAATTGTACCATTTTGCGTGCGTTTAGCTCGGAAGACGTTAACCATGTCTATACATACCTGTCAAATAATCGCAGTGACAGTGCAATGTTTTGTCTTCAGCCCTTTATGTTCCATTAATTTAGGAAATGGCCGTTTCTTTTGCAGCTCATTAAAAACTTTCTCGTTTTTCGATTACCTCTGCAACACCCGTAAACTGACACCAAGTGCATTCAAATTTGAACCATGGTTGATTTACTTATTTGTCTCCTTTAGGAAGTCTGATATACCAACTCAGAGGAGAAGACCTCGACGGAGATCCGCTGACTTTCGGCGTCAGAGATTACGGGGGAAATAATATCATTAGCATTGAGAATTTGGATGGAAACGAAGCCAACGTATATCTGACGAAGGAGCTTGACCGTGAGGTAAAGACGAGAAACATTTCTGCAAGGAAGGTTATTTTGCCTGCGGTACACGTTAATGTCGTTACACCATGAGAGAATCGCATTCATCTTTAAAACTTTCTATTTAAAATGCAAATGAAAGTTTCTCATCCCTGACTATCTCATGAAGAGCTCAATTAATAAACACATTTTGCTAAACGTACCCCCATTGTAAATAAGATCACGCATAATAGTTACTATAGAAATTCTAATGCTCGTTTATATTTATCCTTCAAGACTAAGGATGAGTATGCACTGGTCCTGACCCTTACGGACGGCCATCTTGGTGAAGGAAACTTCATCACTCAAAGCCTCCTTCTGCTGGTTGAAGACGTCAATGACAACGAGCCAATATTTAGACAGTACCAGCCCACTATCAGCATTCCCGAAGATAGCGAACCTGGAATCATCACCACGCTAGAAGCCACCGATCTCGATGAAGGCGCCTACGGACAGGTAAGTTTCACTGTCAGCTTCAATGGGGAAGAGTTTTTTTTTGCGATTAGTTTTTGTATACTGGTAGATGTTATGGTCATTATGAGGAAGGTATGTAATTAACTTTTACAAATTAATTGCAGGTTGTTTATTCTCTGCAAGAGATGGACGGAGATGATCACATGTTCTCAATATCGACGTACAACGGGAAGGGAATTGTCAAATTGATTGGACAGCTCGACTATGAACGTAAATTCTTGTATCAACTTCGAGTTCTGGCAACGGATCGATCGAACAACGAACGGGTAACTAATAATAAATATAAATCTGTTTCAAATCATTTCATTCTTTTTTCCGGGGACTAATTAAGTCCATCGTTGGTGTAATTTGCAGGTGAATACAGGGACCGCTGCAATTGTAATCAAAGTCGAAGATGTTGAGGATCAGCCCCCAGAGTTTGTGGTGGTATCGCCCGTGACTAGAGTGGGAGAAGATGCGAAAATAGGCTCACCGATACTGCGGGGTAAGGCAAATACAGCTTCACACTTTTTTTTTTCAGTTCAATGTAATTTTTTTTAAGAAAGTGATCTAGAAAAATTCTCTGATGAAGAATTATATTTTTCCATATTTTTCAGCCAATATTTCTGCCACGCGTCTTTATTTTTCCACAGCCCGTTTTTGCACAACAATGAATATTTTTTGTAATATGCCACGCACTCTTCATGCATGCAAACGCAATTTTTTTCTTCAAAGGTATGTCATTTATTTTTAAACCGTTTCTTCCAGTGAAAGCAGTGGATGGCGATCGAGGCATTCATAATCGGATAAATTACTCGATCACGCGCGGAGCTCGAGGCATTTTTGACATCAACGCCAAAACTGGAGTCGTCTTCACGATCGCAAAGCTGGACCGAGAGAGTCCCGACAGCAGTAACGGGGCTTACATCCTGGAGATAACCGCCCACGAAGACTCGGGGAGTGTATCGCCAACCCCAACTGCAACCACGGAAGTCACGATTATTATAACAGGTAACTCTTTTCTCGAGTTTATTGGTCCTATAAGAGGTAGGAACTAAGCAGAACAAGGTGTCGCGTATTGCAATTCGCTGCACTGATATTTCGATTGATTTGAATAAAGGATATTTCACATACCTCCTTTTTCTGCCCAAAGATTTGAATACATCACCACAACCACATCGTCATAGCGTGTAACCCAATTAATTTCATTCCTCAGATGTGAACGACGAAATTCCAACCTTTCGTAGCCGGCAATACATAGCTGAAATTAATGAGCACGCACCTGTCAACACACCGGTCACGTTCATCGGCGACGCCATCCCAGAAGTGTTCGACCACGACCAGGGAAACAACGGGACGTTCCAGATGTTCCTTGAGGGAGATCGGGACACCTTCGAAGTCACTCCTTCAAAAGGGATCAACGAAGCTTCGTTTCTAATCCGTGTCAAAGATCCGACGAAACTGGACTATGAAAAAATAACGTCACTGAATTTTACAATAATTGCTCGCGAAATGGTTGCTAGCAATGCCAAGTACAGTCTAGTACCTGTCATCGTGCACATAAGGGATATCAATGACAACTTTCCTGAATTTACGCAGCCAATATATGAGGTGAGCCAAGCTTTATTTTACGCTTGCGATGGGTTTCCAAGGTTTCGCACATCGAAATTTATAGCGTTTTTCCCACCATCCTGGACGTGTAGCCAATCAGGCACGAGTGTTGCTTACATTGCTTTTTTGGAATTGCTAACTGGCTGGACGTTCAAGATGGAGGAATAAATATCGCAAGTTTCATGCACCTTTCCCACATGGAAGCACTTCAAGGTGTAATAAATACATTTTATTAACACAAAACGGAATATAATGTGAAACTTATCTACAGGTGTCGGTTTTGGAGAATTCTCCATTGGGTTCAACCATAGCCTGGGTCCAGGCACTCGACGAGGATTCAGGGGACTTCGGTTCGCAAGGAATCCGATACACCAATTTGGGGGGCAGCGTGGCCGACTTGTAAGTACAAACCAAACCCGTTATAGCATTCGATGTTGCAGGCCCACTGAACACGTTTACAAACAATGTTATCACTGCAGTCTTTGCATCTGATAATGCTAAATGTCATGGCGCTCTTGTATTATTGTAGATTGTCATTGGATCCTGTTACGGGGATCATCACGAAGAAAACCAACGGGCCTGCGTTCGATGTTGCAGGCCCACCGAACACGTTTCCAAACAATGTTATCACTGCAGTCTTTGCATCTGATAATGCTAAATGTCATGGCGCTCTTGTATTATTGTAGATTGTCATTGGATCCTGTTACGGGGATCATCACGAAGAAAACCAA
>QKMV01002068.1:0-14134 GCA_003287335.1 Lednia tumana
ACAATTTAAGGACTCCCAGTGACCTTAGTGCCTTTGGGGAAATCAACATTATTGTATTTTCTATTTTTATTATATACATATAAAAATTGAATTCTGTGCGAAAAGTGACCACTACTTGACTAGAATTCTAACTTAAAACCAAATCTAACGGAAACTAAATTAACCATTCACCAGCCAAGCATCGATCAGGGCGACATTGTTGACGTCTGACTACACACGAGTGAGTTAAAAAACATGTTTTTAATCTTTTACCTTACTAATATAAGTTATAGGTACCTACACGAACGCAGCGCCAAAAGTGATGCCTAGTATGCTACCTGTGAAACTTTGTAACGATACTCGTTTATCATGCCACGGAAAGCACTTTAATAGGTGTTATAGAGGGGGGGGGGGGGGGAGAATAAAATGATTGAGCCTCCTCAGACTTTTAGACCACGAGCCACCACTGCTCCCCACCTTTAGGTGCTCCTTTCTTGCTGTTGGTTTCAAGCAGTACCAGATTCACGCACAGGCTGACGAGGCTTTGGCCTAAGGGCGCCGAGTCTGAGGGGGTGCTAAGATTGCACCCCTAAGGAGTAGATAGATACACTTACTAGCGCCTGCACTAGAGCCTGCTCTTCACAGATCTAGGCAATTTGGGTACGTTAAAAAAAATCCTTCTACTGTTTTACGCAGAGCTGAACAATTTTATTTGAATTTTATGAGGCTTGTGTTTTTCTAAAGCACGTTGATAGCGGATTCCAGAAAGGTGGTTATACAAAAAGTGAAAAGCTACCATTATTAGGGGCTTTTAGGCTATTAAAATTTCGAAATATACCAAAAACCGCCAAGTAAGTAACGGTATGTTCCCAATTTCGGGTTGGGGGCTCGTTTTTCAAAACAATCGGTTTTTTCCGGTTATCAGTTTCAGTTTAAGTCCCAGTCCCTTGCTACGGGGTTGGGGGAAGGGGGGTTAAATATCAGCCTAGGGGCCCCGGATGGCATATATCGGGCACGAGTTTCACGCTTCATAAGCCAATTGATTGGCTGAGAAGTGAGAGGCTCATTGGCTCTTCTGCAAAGTGTATTTTTAATTGGATCCAAGCAGGGCTTGAGTCTTCAATTTTTCACCTCAGGTCGCCAATTACCCCGGCTCTGAGCAATTAGGTTGAGTGTTGGTATAGCCAGTATAGCCAGCTAGCTACGTGCACGAGCACAGCCATCTGCTGGAAAATAGTGTAGCATATAATATTTTGAAATATATGTTAATTATAGGTAAGAACTCGCCATTTGACTGTATATTTGAATTGTATTTGACTGTGTCTGTTTGACATTTGACCGTATGCTGTAACGTAACTGTTCGTGCAGTGGAATGAGAGGAAATGGAACGGTCGGGTTTGAAATTCGTTTTGGTTTTCCCTCCGTGCTTTTTCAGACTAATGACTCCGATTCTGGACGGTAGTCGGTACCTCGATGAGATTTGATCACTTCAAAAAAATCGGAACGGGCCCTCTGTTTGGGTCCCGTGTTAACGAATAAGCTATACTAGACTAGGCTAGAACTTTGAGGCAGCAGTCTTTTCGGACGCACGGGTTCGAATCCCACCGCATCCTCCAATGTAACATGAGACCCAAACCAAGGTCACATTGTTACGATTGCGTTCGTAAAACACTAATGGTCAAAACGAGCATTATTTCAACTCGTTTCATTTTCTCACTCCTTGAAAATGAGAGACTACGGCCCCAGCATAGCTGATATGGTTATAAAACGGACAAGAATTGAAAGTTTTTGGATGATAATCACTCGGATAGATTAATGCCTACCTACGGGCTACCGTGCTTGGTACGCTTGAAATGTCAGATTTGTTTAATTTTTAAAAGCGAGACTTGGTGGTTAAAGGATTTTTCTTACGCCCCACGAAACATGCTGATTAAAGAATACGAATTTATTTTTGATGGAAAGCGGACAATCTTTTGTTTCAACTTTCATGTACGTACCTACCTAAAACCACCGCGAACCAGCAGCCGGCGGCCACATTTTAATTGAAACCAAAGAAAAAGGAATCAAAACCGACCTCGCCATTGTTCAATCAAATCAAAAAAATACACAGGCGACCGGTGGTTGATTTCATTTTTCCGACCGAACGATCGACCAGATGCCGGAGCCCGGAGGTAATCAAAACGCTAATTACTTTTCTTTTTCAACCAAAGTTAAAACTTTACCCACCTTGCCATTGTAAACAAAGTTCTCGTTGCCATCCGTGCTGAATTGGTGAAGGTTCGCATGGCTCCTTTTTAGTGCTCGCTCTTTGCGGCAATCCGTCTTCGCAAGGCGCTCGAAGAAACAGAATTATCGGTCCATCTTTTATGACATCTCCGTGGAAAGCCGGTTGAGAAAACAGCTCAATACGGTATGGAGAACGGCGATCGCCGTCCCCGTTGTTGATCTATCACCGATATATCAAGAAGCAAACATAATGTTATCAGGCCGGCTTCGGGCTATGCTTGGCAGCCCTCCGATGCAGGCCGGCATGGAAGCTATTAAGATAGTTTTTTCATATGGCTTTTCCCGATCTGCGTCTGCATGCCAATGCTGCTCAATAGCCGGAAGGAAATGGAGATGCGCAATTCGGAGCATAACGCGTGTGCGTTTGGCCGACAAACTTCCTGTCAAAATCGACTTGCGATCGCGAAAATAGTTCGATTAAAATGAGTGATGGGCTCCGGAAAGTTTCATCGAGAGGCTCCTTTGGGAACATTTCGGTACGGTCGGTACATTGTCTCTTTACGACCTACTCTTTGAGTATTTAATATTCAAAATGTATAGATCCTATTGCGAACGAGCGAAGCGTGCTACGCCATTCAATGGCACACGCTCTCAGCACGCAAAAGCCAGTTGGTTATACTTGTTCTCTAAACACGTTTACAAACGAGCATCGTTTAAGCCATTTTTCATATGGAAAAAAGGCGAGCTAGCCTCGTCAACTTTTGATAACTTATCATAGAGAATCCTCTTGAACGGCGTCATAGTCTTTTGAAAGCGTGATTGATGGCGATGCATGGCGGACTGGAGAGAGAGAGCCTGCGGCGGGCAGGACTCGAGTGTAACAAAGAGAGCAGGAAACTCTCCGGAGACCAACAATGAAAGGTGAAAAGCGGCGCCCCCGGAGACCGAACGCCATCATCTCTCTCTCTCTCTCTCATTCACTCTCTCGCTCTTTCTCTCACACTCGCGGTTCGCTTTAAAAGCGCGAGTCATCCATCAAGTCCGGCGGCGGCGGCGGTGGCGGCAGTGGTGGTGGCGGGAGAATATTCCGCGCTGACTTCATCTGCTGATTGATTAGCCGTATCTGTTCCGCCAACCTGGATGTCTTTCTTCCGCGCTTCGTCTGCTAGAGTTACGATATTTAGCCGTCAAAAAGTGTTGGCTTTAAAGCGGCCGCAAGCATTTTTTAGATACAAACAATTCGCCGCTCCGGCTTCAGTTAGTGCTACCGGAATAAGGATGACCTTCGCGCCAGTATACCGTCAACTGGCTGAGGAAACAAATTGGCAGTGAGAAGTTGTTTGTTAAGATTGGTTGAACCAAATTACCCTCAGACAGAATACTATAACAAAAAACAAGTTCAACTCGTACATTTTCAAATTGGTTAAAACACATGAAATCGAGCAGAATATAAAAGCTTGG
The DNA here is from genome assembly GCA_003287335.1 of Lednia tumana. Taxonomy (NCBI): domain Eukaryota; kingdom Metazoa; phylum Arthropoda; class Insecta; order Plecoptera; family Nemouridae; genus Lednia; species Lednia tumana. The sequence goes on from QKMV01002068.1 coordinate 3,667, forward strand.
AAGCCATGGCTCACTCCTCAGGAGTGAAAAAAAGCGTGAATCGCCGTAGATACAGAGTATTTAACGCTTGAGGGTCTACTCACCAACACTTTTCAGTGTCTTCAACCTTTAGTTATGTAGGATAATCAAAGCTTAAACACAAACGTTTTAGAGATTAAAGTTGTATATGAAACTCTGCTAGTGAAATAGGCCTTGGGTTCAGCAAGATAAGAAACTACCAACTGAAGTCGGCTATCATGCGAGCGCGGTATGCGAGCTATTCGCGCGTGTGTCTTGCATTAAGGAAGCCGCGTGTTCTATCCTGGTGACTAGTTTACCTGGTTGTGCTTTCCCGTGGTTTTCCGTGGAACCACTCCTGAATGATTGGACAGTGGTTAGTTTCTCCACCAAAAGGACTCGGCCGTCTCTTACCAGCTATATCTCTCACTCCTGACCCATAAGATTATTTGCATTCAGCTTTACGGAGCATTGTCTTCACGAGGGAAAAAACTCAACCCACTATTAACATCATTCCTGTATTAAAACGGACGCGATCTTGTTTTCTTTCACGCAGACGAACCATAATCTGGCAAAATGAATTTCGAAAGCAGCCTGATCCGTTGTTGCGTTTCTTTTTCCGCCCCGGTGACCAGAGCCAGAGGTCACATAGCCTGACGAGGCTATGGGCTAGGGGCACCGAGTATGAGGGTGCGCCAAAGATTACGTCTCTAAGGTATAGATGGATAGAGTGTACATTCAAAAATCCTTCTACTGCTCTACACAGATCTAGGCAATTTGTATTTGAATTTTATGAGGCGTTTGTTTTCTATAGAGCGTTGATGGCGGATTCCGGGAAGTTAGGATTACAAAAATTAGAAGGTTAGAATTGTAAGTGCCTTTTAGGTTGTTCAAAATCCGAAATAAACCGAAATAAACCACCAAATATATCGCGGTATCTTTCCGGCTCCGTTTTTTTGAACATTTAAAAATAACGGTTTCGGGTTCGAAATTTATCGGGCTTTCCGGTTTTTGATTTCGGTTTTAGTCCCATTCCCTTGCCACGGGGGAGGGGGGGAGGGGGTTGCGTAAAATAACAGCCGCGGGGCATCTATGGTACAAATCAGGCACTGGTGACTAGAGTCATTTACGAGATTCCAGTTTCAATCGCCTATACTCTCGAGAGTGGAAGAAAGTAGAGTGCACCAGCATGCAGTGCTGGTATTCGATACGAGCTAGGAGTGGAGGCTGGAGATGACCTGTCTGTCAACTCACTCGTGTTTCACTCATCCGAGACGCGTCTCCCGGTCCCGAGCGGCGCCGGGAGCCGGCATAGTGACGTTCCGTAAGCATCGTTCGGCTGTCTTGGCGTCGACGTCGCCTCGTGCGGCGCCCTCGGGTGAGAATTGAGATGATGGCTTGCATGCATATTGCACGCGAGCTGCTTCGTAGAGAAATAATAGATACCTCAAGCAGTGGCGCAGTGTAAGCTTCGAGTCCCCCCCCCCCCCCACCTTACGCGCAAAATAAAATTGTTGACCTAGCTGAAAGAAATTCATGTTGCATAAAAAAAAATATAGAGAGCACAAAGTCAAGTCTTTGTGGAGCATTTTCCCTCTCCAGCCACGCTGCAGGCAATTTTTTGGGGATTACATTCCATTTGCACGCATTTTCAGTAGGTTTTAAAAGGAGCCCTGCTTAAAGAAAGCACCTATTGGAATCTTTACCCACTGTTTGGCCAGTCGTTAAAATTAAACTTTTAGCCACAGCGAATTGAAGCAACCAATCAAAGCCAAAACAAATTAAATGCTTCTAAAAGTTATCTTTTAACTCGGCGTTGAAAGAAATTGGTAAAACCAAGCATAAGTAAATATGATTTTTCGTTCTAGCCAGTACACGCGGCTATTGCCAGCCCGCGGATTGTGTGTATTGCCCGTCGGTATTTTGACAACCACGGAAATCATGACGCATTTCAAAGCGACGGATCCAGTCCGTGGGCTAGTAATCCGCCGCGTGAACTGGTGCTTACAAACTGCTGAATTACTGTCAGAAATTGTTGTTCAGATACGATATTTCCTCTTAGCGCTTATTTCCCAACTAGACTGATAATGCGCAGCCCCTACCCCACTGCGTGGGGCTCCCTAACCTTGTGGCGGTGGCATGGATCCTCGCTACGCCACTGAAAGCTTAAGACTATAAGCCAGGCCAGGCTCGGCGTGGCCACGGAAGACCGAGAAGAGCGGCTGCGAGAAGCGTCGTAAAAGTTTAAAACCCTCGCCGAAACGCAATTGAGATCTTCCTACTTTAAACGCGATCTCATCTTGAAATGAAATCGTGCCCAATACGATACGATTACGTTGCTGTGTGATGCATTATTTTGAGAAAATGGAATATTTAGGGTGCATTACGGCACGTGGCATGGGTTAAACTCATTTGTTTTTTTAATACCTGTGTTGCCAGTTGCATTTCGTGTCACGAAATGCGTTGGCATTTCGTGTCACGAAATGCGTTGGCATTCGGGAAAACCGTTTCCCTTTGAATATTTCTGTCCACAATCTTGGACTCGTGAGTCGTTCTGTCGGATCTGTAAAAGCTAAAGCATCTATATTTCCTGGAATGATAAGTTATGACCGCAAACGTTTATTATCTGTTTACAAGACGTCTTTCTTCATAAGAAAACTACTTCCTCCGTTCTCTGTTAAAGCACCCTTCATCGCATAGATCATCGTCTAAGCCACCCTTGCATCTCCAGACACCGCTCAACAACAGTCCACTCGCTGTGTGTGTTACACACCTCCTATACTACCCACACCACCGCACGCTATGCTACCACAATACCAGCCTAAACATGACTTATGCCCCTGGTGGATTCCGGCCCGTGGCTTTCGAGAGAAAGGGGAGTGTGGGGGAGGGGAATTTCAAGGTAGCTCACGGCTCATGCATTGTTTACCCACGGGCTCACGCACGCACGCACCCATGTGGTTGGCGGCGATCTCGTGACGTCAGAACGTAGCATTGAGTGGCCTGCTTGAAGCTGAACGGCGCGAACACTTGCTCGGGGAACGTTCACAAAATGCAATGTCGCGACGGGTCGAGATCTTGTTGATCTCTTTTTTTTATGGTGGAGAGTGTTTTTACGGATAAAAGGACCCGTCAGCGTGGGGAGAGAATGGATAGAGTTGTAAGGAGACAGCCATGCCCTGGCAACCCACTGTAGAGTGTTATCTATAAATAGAATGTCTATTATCCTAGGTATCGTCAAATGGATTATACACTGTATTTATAGCAGAACTCTTTTATTACCGCACTTAGAATATCGTGTTGCTGCCCACGAGACGATACATTTCTTCTTCGTAAGTACAGCACAGATTTTCGGTTGCAAACGTTTATATAATAAAATGAGTTCGATGTTCAGCCTTCTAGTTCCAATTTCCGAGCTGACCAGTGATCATCGTCAATCTTATGCAGCCTACACACTTGACGACACAGTTTCGGGGTAGCCCAACCCTAGACATACTATCTCGGTTCTAAATCACGCAATTGAGTAAAGTTTTGGTACACCATTCACGGTAAGCTGATTCCTTAATCCATATCAGCTTATTATGGGTTCACCATGTCAAAGTTCACCGTTGCTTACAAAATCGTAGCGAAATCGCCAACCCTGATTTCCCTGGGTACACGGGCAGCCCGCAGAATCTGAGTTGGCTTTTAATGATGCCCAGTCATGGATTGCACTTCGTTAAAATCTTCTTTCCAAAACCACTTCATAGTTTTCCACACTCTGACTCTGCAATGGGATATCGCCCGACCATCTTACGCAATCACTTTGACGTGGAGAATTCTGCGTTTCGATGGGCGATGTAATTAGGGAAGCATGGCGGGTACAAGGAGCTTAAGTGTAATCGCTCTCTGGCCCCGGCCCCGGCCCCGGCCCCGTCCCAGGATGGAGCCCTTGGACCGACGGCACGGAATCATCAATTCAGTCGGCGGAGTTCCTTTCGTCGTGTGGACGGGATAAAAGACACACGCTCGGTAAAGCGCCTTCGTTTTCAAGCGGAGTTAAAATATATTTCGTGTCTCGTTTTCAAAAGCCGGCCTGCAATAACGAACGATAGAGTTCCGAGAAATTAATAATTGTCTGTCTTGGCGATGAACGAACTACGTACGAATTCTTCTTGAACATTCAATTCGTTCTCTAGGTATACATGAACAATTAAACGTCCACTGTGCTCGAGCGAGCTTACGAAAAACACAGGTTACAATTTAAAGACGATCGCTCTTTCCTTTTTCTACCTTCGAACGAAACTTTTCGCCCGATTCGTCGAGCTAGGCGCGAAAATCGATGCTTCTTCTCCTGGCCGCCGGCGAGATTTATCGTCTGTGAGCCCTCACAGTGGTGGGATGCGGCAGCTCCTTGCCCTATCAACCACCCTCTCATACACCTATACCCTCCCATACCCAGGCCCATAGCTGTTATAGTAAGGGATGGCAACCCGAATGAGAAGCACTAATATCCTTTATTCAACCTACTCGCCGCCACCAGTAGCACGGGGCTATGGAAAATAACAAGTAGGCCGTGATAAGTCGTCCCTTGTTTTATCAAAACTATTCCTGGCAGAGGGAATTTGGACTGCAAGAACTTCGGAGTGCGGCAGCAATAATACAAGTTGGTCGTTTACGGCTATGCCAGGGTGAAGGTGCGCGCTCGGAGTGGGTGGCTAGAAGGGTGGAAGGTAGTACACACCCTCCCTATCTATTGCCGTTTCGAGTCTTCAGGGGGACGTAAAACTCGCCGAGGCGAAACTAATTTCAAAGAGTTGTTCACAAGGAATGTTCGAATTATTGAAGAAGTTTATACATTTTTTATTTAATTGCTAATGACAATCATCCCTTACAGCGTTTCTCACATGCTGCTACTCGGATCGGAAACTTTCGGAACTAATTAATAATGAATTATTGGTCACGTATATCGCGCGGCTGGCAGCGAGCGAGCGCGAGAGAAAATTACCGTTGAGATGCGCTGGTCACTCGACGCCCCCATCGAGTGCATCATGCTTCATTCGACGCGATCTGATTCTGACGCTAATCAGACCGCGACCTTCTGTCGGAAGTGCATCTCTTAAGTGCATTGAACGCGGCGATGAAAGACGAGCACCCTGTGTAGTTAATTAATTATCCTTCTCCCGGTCATGGCAACACCTTCAAACGACGCGTCGTCTTTTCGCTTGGAGTGTTAATTGTATCTGCAATCAATCATGCTCGCGTCGTAAAGAATAGATGAACTGCTGTACATACGTAGAGCTCGATGGCGATAGCCTTCATTAGACGGAGATTAATGGAGCGAACGGGAAACGCAATCACCGGGTCTGATTGACATTCGGATACTAAACGCCATTCAACCTATTTACTGATGGGCTAAAAAACACATCAGCAATTTTAGCGAAAATATGCTAAATTCGTGCATTGAAACCTGTCAACAAAAGTTAACCAGACCGTATTACTGGTGTTACCTACTATATTATGTACCGTTCTGTGACCACAGAGAACAATACTTCATGATTACACTTTTTTACTTCCAACATCTATCTGGTGCAGGGTAAAATTCACATTTCGAACTTGGTCATAACGTTTAAAAGCGTTTGAATCGTAACAGGGAGGTATCAGGTTTTACACTGTTGATCAGATATCCTGATTGTGATTTTCAGTGATTTCCAGCAAGCTCTCCAGATCTAAATTTCAATATCTAATATTTCATCTTCCACACCGTCTTCTTAAAAACGTCACCTTGTTCCAAACGTTCTCGACCTCTCATGGTTAGCTTGTGATCATCATATATTATACTAGGGCTTCGTTGCAACGCTTAATATAAGCGCGCTGCTGAATGAGCGTAGTATTTTTTGCGAAATTTGGATAGCTAAACAAGCATACAATAAAAAAAGATTTAATATGATAAGTGGTTATTTTGCCATCCACATTCTTATTTTTTTCTTCAGGAATATGACTATTTAGTTGCTATGCAGTATTCCAGTTGCATTCAACTGATGTAGGGGAAAAACGGAAAATTACGATTGAAAAACAAAAATCCAAAATATTGAATTCTAAGAGATCGATATTTAGGATCGCGCTTAAAATTTATTACGGTTTTTAGTGAAACATATAAAACCTTCTTGCAAAAATTCACCAAGTACAATGCAGAGCTTTGGCGTGGAGGGAGTGACAAAGTTTCGTGAAATCTTAAAATACCACAAAAAATGCGATTTCCAAGAAAACAACAAAATGGATTGCGCTTAAAGTTGTACTACTTCTGAGTTTACCCCTCGCAAAGGTATCATGGAAGTTTTCTTGAAATTGACGAAGTTGTTTGGCGTTCAGACAGCAAACAAATAGGGGAAAAAGTCGATAACGTTATCAAACATACAGAAATGCGAATGTCAGTGAAAATATTTCACGGATTGCGTTTCAAAAATAAGCAGGTCTAAGTTCAAAGATTTCAAGGTTCCCTGGAAGTCAGTTCAGGCGTTAGGCCGTAGAGCGCGACTAGCACACAGACAAAAAAATGTTTGCCAGTGTTTTGTTAGAGACGGCTGGTGTACTTACCAGATGGTCGTATAATAAATGTGCACGATTTTCTCTTGAGTACGAAAGTGTAAAAATACTAATAGGAGACACACTGTGTGCACGTGTCGATGAGCGAGCGCTTAGAAAACATTTTCATGAAAGTTCTAGGCCGATTTCCACAAAAACCAGTTATCTACTGACCAGAGTTTGCAAGGATGGTTCAAATTAAAAGTCAATCGGATTTTCCATTTGGGAGCTGCACGGCACACACTAACAGAAAAAAATCAACAAAAAACAGAGTTTTGTTCATATTGACGGTGGCACTCTCTCTTAAAAAAGTTGTCGACCCTAAAAAGAGCCTTGCAAAAACTGGACTCCGACGTTTCGACGGCGATGGCGCCGTCATCTTCTGGGCATTCTTCTTCTGTTGCCGCAAAAAATACAAATTTGAACGCTTCGCTCGCCCACTCGCTCGATCACACTGAAGACCGAGCAGAAAAAAATCCGAGCACCCAAATTCGAATGCCCCTCGTGAAACGGGTGCAGAAGTGCTCGAAGTCGAACTCGCGATCGAGGCGCGGGCCTGATTAGAAACTTGCCGGCAGCCAGCAAGCATTAGGTTGATAGGGGCGAACTTTTATGCTGGTGCCCGTAAAAAACATCTCCGGCAGTGCCGTGCTGGGAGCCAGCCGAAGCTATCTGCGTCATGAATCAGGGATCAGACAATCGCACTCGTGTAAACCATCCAGTCGATATTCGGATTCCGCGTCTTCTGCGATGCCGCTCGTCATCCATCCGGCTAACATGCTCGGATAAACATACGATCCTCCTTGCGAACGATTTAAATGTAAGTATATGTAAACATGCCAAGTTTCCCTGCACCGTGATGTGAGTATATTATTATGTGTGTGTGACAGAAAGACCTTGCGGATCGACAACTTTCAGTACCTTAACCGTGGGACTTCATAAACAAATCTCTGACTGGGTCTGTTCTGTTGCAAAATGCTGGAGCTGAATTCACGAAAGGTATTTAATTGGTATGGAACTAGAGATGTGGTCTTTACTGCAAAACAATTGAGGGCTAATACGTACTTTAACACCCTTTACGGATTCGGGATTTGGTGAAAAATTTGAATGCACTTCGTAGAAAGCGTCGAGGAAACTATAGGCATTGAAAACGAATTAATTTGTTCTTGTCATAGGATCGTGACTGGTGAGACATGTTATGTCCAAAAAAACTGCCTTCAGCTTGATACTATTCGTTGATTCGGGGCATTGGTAGAATTTTGAACATTGTGTTCTCGGTCTCCGTTGGTTGGATCGCTGGTCGTTTGGCCGCGTCGTTTGACGTTGTGATTGTGAACTAATGCGACCTGCGGGAAGTGCGTTTTGCGCTCAGATCGGAACAAATGTCAACTCCGTACTTCATGAGAAAGCATTCTATAGAAAAAAAATCTTCCTATTGTTAGTTTATATTTCCACATTGCGTCCGCTATAGATATCCTTCGTTGTCAGTTGCCATCACTGCCACACAGGCTGCGATTTCTTAAGGACAAAGATCAAAAGGATTTAAATTATATTCGTAGTTCCCTCAGTGACTCGGAATTTATTCCCATGTATACCATGAACGTTTAGATCCACGATACCAGCGTGGACAAAATTTTGTCATGCAGAATAAAATTCTAGGAACCAGCTGGAGTATGCACAAGATAGGCATATTAGGTTTATATATCACTCATACTTTCCTGACATCTACCAATAATATCAGGTGCTTACCAACAATATTTACGTCAAGTGCTGTTGTGCGAGTAGTCTACATCCACGTTGCAGTGGCAGTAATAATGGCAACACACACACACAAACACACACACACACACACACACACACACACACACACATGCGTGACGACGCCCAAGCGACACGCGTTGTTTTTGCGTCGCAGCAAATGTGATTGTGGAATTGCCTTGGCTTCCCGCCGTGCGTTTGTGGAGTGGTTCATTCGATAGAAGACGAATAGATTCCCGGAGAAATAAAACACGGGAAATGAAAACAAGAGAAGAATTTTCTTTCGGATGATGAAATTGTTGGTCCCACGGGTTTGTGATCGCTGCTGTGCCACGTGCTTTTGTCTCGCAGCGTATTTTTTTATGACAAACACGTTTTTCTGATGGTGGGTTGGTCAGAGAAAATTACGTTGGTGTTTTAGTACCCACCTATCTGCTTGCTTTCATCACATCCGCGTTGAAATACGTTATTTTTTGGCAGATACTCAAATTTTGAAAACTGGTTTGGCGTATGATTGCTATGGATGTAATTTAACCTATCCAGTTGGAATGTATCTTTAGGGGCATTACATCGAATTTTATTTTTTCTATGTTTGAACTTAATATACTCAATGTTCAGTCTAAACAAATAACACCTAGCTTTGAAAAAAACTGTTAATAACTGGGTTAAAATGCTGAAAACTTAACTGAAACTAAACTGCCATGTATAGGGTATGAATGTAAAACTAGTTTTCAGCATTTTAACCCAGTTATTAACAGTTTTTTTCAAAACTATAGTGCTGAAATTAGTCAGGAGATATGAATCTCAAAAAAGTAATAACACCTAGCTTAAATGGCTCAATTTTTCATCCAATTTAATTGACACGATTTCAGTTTCTATGGTTGTAATCGCCACAAGCTGCCTGCAACCGGTAGAAGGAAATTGTGTCTATTAAATTGAATGAAAAATTGGACCGATAAGATGACATTAATATACACTTTCGATAGGAAAAGGTGTTTGTATGGGAGAATATAATAATGCTAAACTTCTAGTGTATAAAATTGCCATAATATGCCATTTCGTTTTTAAGCGACTTTACTTCCATTTGATCCATTACAGCAGTCGCGTTTGGTCTACACTCTCCGCAACACATGTCACCAGGGCAAAATTCCATTGGTCTATCGTGATCCTTACTTCGGCTGCTATCATTTTAGATCATTGCATTCCAATGGCGTATAGGCCATCGAGGGGCAGAAAAACTGAGTGTAACCCACTGGTGCGGGATGCGGCTTAACTACAATAAAAATCGAAATCCACCAAAACTTTAGCCAAAGTGGTGCTTCAGCCCAACATTGAAGAAGAAATTGACCGACTCTTATTCTCAACCAAAGTCGAATCAAGGCGAGAAAAAACGGTTCCATTTAGACGTTTCGTGACAAAACGGAAAAGTGTTGCCATTATTCAATGAACTTTTTGGGAAACTGTCGTCAAACTCAAGTGCCATCTTCAGTGTTTTTTTTGCCATACTATATGGATACAGTTGGTGTTGAAAGGGAGTTTGTTGATCTCTTGTATTAGTTAACTTCATCCCCAATGAATCGATATGGATTGCATTACGTCGTCGTGCATAATTTATATTGCCCTACATTTCTCCACTCAGCACTTACGAAGCTGAATGGATGATAATGGTCTAGAGAGGAATATATCCATTGATTTAAATCAATGGATTTCAATCCATGGATATCAATCTACCTTCTTTGATGGTCAAGTCCATATATTCTTGCCGTGGGTGCGATGTATTCTCAATGATCAAACTTTTCTCCAAAAGCCTCCCAATCAGATGCGATAACAAAGCGGGAGCTTCTAAGAGAGTCTCAGCAAATCTATGAAAGAGGTTGTAAATTTCAGTTTTCTCAGTAAGGTCTTTCGCATATATACCCAATAAGAAAAATGTTTTAATGCATACGATGCCAGTATCGTTGAGTATTCGCAAAGAACTAGTGAGATTAAAACATCAATTTTATACGTCTTTTCGCTCTTGTTCAGGACGTAATTTGGTTGTGAACATGGAGTGGCGGGAAGTGAGGAGGGCAAATTTTCAATAAACAATCCCATCTTCTAGTTTACTTTCGTGACGTTAAGTCTAGACACCCTTATGTAAGGACGGGGG